>MU911969.1:59944-86741 GCA_036418165.1 Cooperia oncophora
CACACAGACACACTTAGCGGATTATATATAGTAGGATCAGCATTGTCACGTATCGCTTTTTCATTCTCGGCGATCCGCTTGTGCATTTGCTCTGATGCGCATGATTCCAGTTCGAGAGGATACAGCTTCGACTTTGGCTTTACAGGCCGATGTATACACGTTGTTTTATGCGGTACTCTTATTTTTGCTGACCTTATGAGTCCATCTGCACTGCGTATGAGTTCTATAACCTTTCCGATCGACCAGTGACCTCGCGGTAGCAATTCATGCTCGATTAGAACAATTCTCCTTCTTCTGGACTCGCTCTTGCGTTATGCTTGTGCGTTTTGAAAAGACTTTTCTGTGTGTCTCTCAATACGGTGAGATATTCTACATTCCACGTGTCCCAGAATCTTTGAGCAATACGAGTTGACACCGCTAGAGCTTCCTTCGCTTGAGCCATTGTTTGTAAGCATTCTGGGTCGTATGTGGGGTCATCATCATCATTTTCAGCTGCCTCCGCTATAGGTAGCGAGAAACTGACATTTCCTTGTAAAAAATCAATAGGGCGAATCGGGATCGCAGATATATCTGAAGTGCTAAATGCCGTGAGCGGCCTGGTGTTCAGGATGGCCTCTATTCGTGTAATAACAGTAATCATATCCAAGAAGGACAGCTTTTTCCTTCCAATGCTCTTGTACAGAGCTGCTTTCACTGAAGCCACTAGCCTCTCCCACACGCCGCCCATCCAGGGGGCGCCGGCTGGGTTGAATAGCCATGTGATTCTGTTCTTTGCACAATAGCTCATGAATTCGTTTTCATCGTCATCGTTTATATGGAAAAATGAATCGACCACCTTTTGCCCGAGTAAAGTTCGACCCGCAATCTGATCGCATCAGAGACGGTACTCCCCGGCGTGAGACGAACCGCTGAAATCCATTGAGGAATGCCCCTGTTGTGAGATTTTCGATAACCTCTAAATGAACTGCTCTAGTGGTGAGGCAGGTAAAGAGGCATATGTATGCCTTGGAAATGTCGTTGAGGGTGAAAGGTCCGATGAAGTCACAACCCGTATTTTGAAAGGGTTTGGCCTGTTGCACCCGATCTGCGGGCAAGGGTGCCATGTCTGGATTCGCAAAGGGAAGACTTTGTGCTTTTTGGCATGTAACGCAGTTTCTCAAAATTTGGCGTGTATAGCGAGATGGCCTACACAACCAAAACCGTTGTCGAGCTAAGGACAGCAGATGGTTTTTTCCGCAGGAGCATGATTCATATGTAAATCTGTTAGAATCAGTCGCATCAGCTCTGACCCCGGCGGCACAAAGATCGGATTCAATGTGTCGTACGGCAAGTGAGCGTTTTGTAAACGAGATTAACATCTCAATATTCCCTCGTTGTCGCGGAAAATTTTCTTGTCTGGATAACGTTTACGCAAATCGTTTAGATCTTCATTTTCCTGCTCCATTTTAAAAAGTACCTTTTCGGCCTGAGCCATATCTGCTGCCTGACTTCCTTCGAAGTGGACTCTGGTAGAGGTTCCGGCGCATTTCGGTTTTTCTTTGCTGCTAATCTTTCGGTCAATCTATTTAGGAACTTTCTTACATAAACGGCAACATGCAAGGCCTTGGTTAGGCAAGCGGCTTAAATCGATGAATAGTTCTCGACCTTTTTCTCACTGGAAAGTGTTTCAAGACATACTTTCTTCTCGACTTCCTGTGTTATATCATCCAAATCTTTCAAATTCAGACTCTCTACATTTGTGAGCCGCGATCGCTCATCCTCGTTCAGTAGCCATTGAGGTCCATAAATCCAATCGAGATTGTTCAACTGTGTACTTGTTACGCCGCGTGTTCCTGCATCCGCAGGATTTCTCTCTCCTGGGACGTGAAGAAAGTTTAGGCAACATCCAAGAGCACTCAGTCTGCTGGTAATTGTCTTTATACGGTCTCGTTGATTGGCTACGAAAAATGGCACTTTTCGTGGAGACCAAATCCAGCTCAGAGCGATAAGGCTGTCGCTTCCCACGTTGATTGTTGCGATCTTTTTTCTGAGTACTGAGGCGATTGATTCAGCTAACCTTAGCGCAAGTAAGATTGCGAGAAGTTCTAACTTAGGAGTCGTTAGAGCGCGTTTCTTAGGAGCGAGTTTGGCTTTGCCGCTTATCAGATTAGAAACCTCTGTGGAATCGCCATTTTCCATGTAAGCGCAGACAGCGATAGCATGAGGGCTTGCATCTGCGACTACCCATAGTGATATCCAGTCAGGATATTACCTTTTTGAACAAGCAAACGGAACTTGTGTGAAATTTTCCAATGTTTGATGTTACTTTCGACCACTCCTGGATGAAATCAGTGTCCATAGTTGCGTTTCCAATCGAGCTTTTCGTCAACAAAAGCCCTTAACATTAGTTTTTGATTTATCATCAGAGGAGACAGCAGACCTATAGGATCATAAATTGAGTGGTGCTGTTTCAAAAGTCTCTCTGTATTTCGGGCAAAATGGAAATTCTGTTTTCAGCGAGAACATATCCGAGAGGGATCATAGGCTCACGCTAGTAGTTTCATGGGTCTAACTGGGCTCTGTCTTTCTCTCTATTTCGAATTTACCATAGCCGAATTTGCTTATATAAGCGCGAAGATTCATGCCAATGGCTGCAAACAGCTTCTCCGATTCTCGATATTTTCTATTGCATAATTCTTTCAGACTCAGCACTCATAAGGACGTTATCGACGTAAAGTTGAGCCAGGATTTCATTCGAAAGGGAGGAGTTGACCTTGAGTAGGTACGCTGACAAAACCATGTTCAGCATGCTTGGCGAAGCCGTTATGCCGAATGGTACCCGTCTCCATCTGTATTCACAAATATTGCTTTGTAGCGGGTGGTTTGTTCGGATCCCTGACGCCGCAAAGAATCTACACAGGTCGCGATGCGCTTCTTTGTATACGTATTTGCGTGAAGTGCTGCTCTGGATGTCAGCAATCAAGATATCGTTTTTTCTGCTACTTGCTACCAAAAATCGTGAATTCTGTTCACGAATGAACAGCCGCGTGGATAACGTCGTAATCGACAATTTGCCTTTTTGATGGGACGATGCGTCGAAAACAATTCTAAAGGGGGGTCGACGTCTTGTAAATACTGATTGAGTATTTGCTGCCACTCTTTTTGTCTTGGAAATTTGTCAAGGTGCTTCATCTGCGCGATTAGCCTACGGTATGCGCCAAGTTGTAATTATCGCTAAGGTCAACTATGTTAGGCTTGAGTGGAAACGGAGCGATGACGCAGTTATCTTCATGAGTAACGATTTCGCGTATTGTGACAAGTAGGCATATGCGTTCTCCGTCGTTCGACCCTTCACTTGTCGCGATTCCCAAGCTCTCAGCAAAAGATATTCTTGATCATTTCCGACTCGGTAGTTATTGTGTTACAGCGATGTACTAAAGATGCAGCTGTTCTGGCTATCAAGAAGGCCGCGACCATACAGCGAAATCCAAATAGGGTGCGGGCTATTCGGAGTCCCGTGGCAAATTGCGAGGGGATGGTGTTCATAGACAAATGAGGCTGTATAGGTCGAGCCCGATCAGCACATGAGGGAACTGATGTTCCTCCTCGCATGCGTGTATTCGAGAGATATATGCCATACTCTTACATAAACAGTGTAATTGTTCTGCCAATAAACCGATGGGAATCCTGTAGTTATAGTTGGTTTGTCTTCACTGTGAACTCCACTTTCCTTCCCTGCGCAGTTTGGATACGCAGGAGTACATGGTGAGAAAGAACGTTTCCGGTTATTCCACTTATTCCCGAGAGCGAACACTGTTCTGTTTTGGCAACGGCAGGGCAAGTGCTCAGCGGCCCCCTCCAGAATCCGACTCACTTGCGTGCCCCAGTGTCGAAAAAAAAATAACGCTCCTTCGTAGGATCCCGAGGAATAGTTCCACACCAGTCCTTCCGCGGTCATGAGCACGATTTGCTCTCCGACAATATTGCCCATAGACTGTTTTTGGTGGTCCTTTTGATGTACTACCGACGAGGATGCACCTATTGAATTTGATGTGGCGGACATCAGGTTAGGTATCGTCGATGGAACTGTATTTTCATTCCGCCTTTCAGCAGCAATGGGTGTTTCATTTGCGCAGAAGGTGTTTCGGACTGTTGATTTCTTACTGTTTTGGACTTTTTCCGTCTCAGCCTTAGGAGACTTTTGTAGACAAAGCGAGTCGTCATGCATTCTTCCACAACGTCTACAATTGGGTCGACGACACGCGCTACTTTTGTGGTCTTTGGAAAAACATTTCCAACAAAGATTTTTGTCCATGACAATTTTTCTCCGCTCGGTTGCCTCTTGCAGAGTGCGACACTGATGAGACCAGTGGTTCGATCTAGCGCAGAAATGGCAGAAACACGAAACCTGTGTTTCCATTTTTGTCGTTCGGGTAGAAGCATTAACTTGATCTTGATGACCGAGCCGCTCTGAAATATCCGCATTTCGCAAAATCACCACCTCTAGCCTGTCGAGTGCTTCCCCGATGGTACACGTTTCACCGTTCTTGTCTTCTCGTAAGAATTCTTCCACAACTTGTCGGGGAAACTTTTTCAGGATTGCCTCTGTCCACATGGGGTCTTGGGTCTCGCAGATATTATATCCTGATGAGGTCATCTCGTTTATTTGGGAACGAATATTGTCGAAAGTTGCCTCACAAGATTTTGAGCTGTCCCGAGCAGGACTAAGAGATGTTAACCTTTTGATCACATTTGCACGTGCGTTTGTGACATTATCATACTTTTTTTTCAAAACGTCCACCATCCATGAGTAATTCTGTGGTATCATCTTAATTCCCTTTATTGTAGTGGCTGCTTTACTCACTAGACTCTCTTTCAAGAGGATCATTTTTTCTGTTTCATTTAGATTGGCATTGAGGTGGACCATAACTTCGAAGACAGCCCAGTATTCTTGAAAATCCTCCAGGTTTCCCGAAAACTAAGGAATTGTAATTCTCGGAACCTGAATAGATGCGCATGTGTAAGATTCTTGTTCTTGTTTGTTTTCATTACTGCTTTGATCTAAAGAAGCATCCCTGTTATGCCTCTGCATCGTCTGATGTTGTTTTGAGAACACTCCCGCTTTTTCTGATCTTTTTTGCTGATTAGTGATATCTTCTTCCAGCGTGGATATTTCGGCAAGCTGAGACGCATGTTCTTCGCTCTGTCTATCGCGCTGAGTATTTTGACCTGCAGATGAAGCAGCAATTTCTGGGCTATTTGCAGGAAATATGGCGCTTTCGCGTTTTACTTGAGGAAACTCGGCGTTGGCCCTTTTCATTGCCGAAGTCTGTTCGTATCTAATTTCTCCCGCGCAAGTTGTGAATGCGGTAAGAAGCGCATCTACTTCTTGCAGTGCTTTTTCGAAGGGAATTTCCTTTTCCATCATTTGAAACTCTTCTAAGAACTCCTTTTTCTCTGCTTCTTTAAATTCGTTGTACTCCTTCTGTACAGCATCTAGCACGGCTAGGATATCATTTCGTGAAGTACTAACTATCGTCGATGCTGTTTCGATAGCAGTGAGTTTTCGCGCAAAACCGAATGCACTCCTCTGCGTTTTCTGGGTACTGCGGTTCATTCGCAAGGGCTGTGAACGCATCTATTTGAGCCGTTAAATTCTGACAGAAGCGGCTTAGACTCACTTTATGAAAATAGAGGGCCATCGCTGGTTCCCCCTTCTTTTTCCTTCTTTTCTCACTTCAAATCAGTGAGTATGGTGCTTCCTCGCGAAGAAATCGGCTTCGTGCGGGATACTACCTGGCCACCTGCCTATGGAGTCAATTCGGCGAATTTACAAGAACTGACTCGAAGGCTTGTCCGTATGATTCGGAGCTGCCGATGCACCAAAAGAATGTGCAGCACCGTGTGTAATCTTGTGCGGTTCAGTGGATTCCTACTATGCTTTATGCGCCACCGTTATCAACGCATACAGTACAAGAAGTGAAGCTTGGGGGGCGGGCCCCCGAGCCGTCGCGTACGCGGCGTCGCGAACGCGACACTCGCCATCATCTTCGGTTCTTATATTGCAGCACCTAAAATGTTATCCGCATATGAAATTGCATTGTACTTATATTCCAAAGCGCAATTACAGAACTTGGCAAAAAGCCAAGAGAGCTGCACGCATCCGCGCCGCGCGGATGGTGTTAGCATAAACGTGAGGGCGGTGTAGCAAGGAATTAACGCTTTTCCACGGCCTCGTACTCTGACCCAGTGCAGTTTTGGGCGGGGGGACCACGACACATCGACAAGTGGGGGGCTGATAGTCTCATACACCCTCAATGTGTTTGAGCGTACCATGCGTCTTCAAGCAAGAACGAGTTCAGAAAGGAGGAGCTGACAGCAAGCCCTACTAGTGTCACCAATCAGCCTGTCAGCAACCAGAGCAACTCATTTAGCAGAGCGGACACTGCCAGCTCGTATGAGCGCAGTGTTCGCGCAACGCACTATGCTAGAAGTCCCGACATTCTCCGGCAACTTCAGAGAGTTCAGCACTTTCTGGTCTGTATTCGAGTCCCTCATACATAACGATGCGGACCTAAGCGATCAGGAAAAATTCCTTTTTTTCAAACAAGCAGTGAAAGGAAAAGCAAAAGCTTTAATCAGCAGTATACCCGTCATTGGGGAAAAATGCAACGCCGCAGTAAGCTTTAGGACTGTTTTTGTTTGATAACTGCTGTTTTACGCCGCAGTGCGCGATACGAAAGTTATCACAAGAATGCTGAGTTGTGGGCAAAAGTCGGACCACGGGCGGGACTCGAACCCGCATCTTCTGCTTACCGGGCAGTTGCGTTACCACTTACGCTACCGGGGCCACTTTTGACCTCTGAGCTTAAAAAGTGGCCCCGGTAGCGTAAGTGGTAACGCAACTGCCCGGTAAGCAGAAGATGCGGGTTCGAGTCCCGCCCGTGGTCCGACTTTTGCCCACAACTCAGCATTCTTGTGATAGCCGCAGTAAGCATTCTCAAAAAGCAATACGACAGATCGTCTAGTATAGCGGACATCTTGATCAACGAGATCGAGCACCTTCCAAGGGCCCAAGGAAGCTCACTCTCTTACACCTCTCATCCATAAGGTTGTATTGCAATTCCGAACGCACCGTTATACCATGGTGGCTGACATACAAAAGGCTTTCTTGCAAATCAAGCTACCTGAAGATCACAGAGACGTAACCGCTTTCTGTGGGTATAGGATCTTCGTCGACCTCTATCTGGAGATAACATCAAGTATCTTCGCTTCTGCAGAGTTCCATTTCACATCAACGCAAGTCCTGCCATTCTAAACTTGATTCACAAGTGCGAATAATCAAAAAAGTTGTTCTCGTCAATTGGAATGAATCTTCGCGAGTATCTCTCCAGTTCTCCAGCCGTCAACGGACGGAAGCGGACAGGACAGAAATCACCGAGATCAAGGTGCTCGGGATACTTTGGAACTCGTTCAAGGATCCATAGCGCTTAAATGCCAAGAAAAACAAATGGATAAGATTTCCAAAAGAACAGTTCTTAGTCAAATAAACGGCTACTGCTATGATCCGCTCGGATTACTATCACCGCTAATGACTCCTGCAAAAGTCTTCCTCCAAGATCTTCACAAACAGAAGTATGGCTGGGGTATTCCATTGTCTAACCAGGACCAAGAGTCTTGGAAGGCATAAAGGCCATCATCAGTGGATTCGAAATCATCCTACCGCGAAAAGTATTGGAAAAGAGCAAATCCACATGCCATACGATGTCAATCTTCGTCGACAGTTCCAAAAGAGCGTATGCCTGCTGTATCTACGTAAGATCAACATCAAACAAAGGAGTCGCAGTGTCAAGACTGTTCACAGCGAAGTCCAAGATTACTCCAATAAATAAGGAACAGACAATACCACGCCTAGAACTTCTTTCCATATTCATCGGACTAAGTCTGGCAGAATAGACAATCCAGAAAGTCAATATAGAATTCAAGCAGATAACCCTATTCAGCGACTCAACAATCGCTCTATGCTGGATACAAGGAATTAAACCGCTACCGCCTATGGTTACAACACTTGTCCAGAAAATCGGTTTCATTTCGAAGCGACTAGAAGAATCCTGCAAGGTCTCCTTCTTCCACGTACCTACGCAGGAAAACGTGACAGACTGCGCTACTCGAGGAGTCACCAGAGAGAATTTTGTGAGCCATCGCTGGTGGTGCGGCCCAGATTGGCTGAACATGCCAACGAAGAAATGGCCACTTACAAAGGCTGAGAATCTGTACGATACAAATACCTCCAGTGACGAATTATGCTCCTATACGGCGAACATCATCCCGAGAACAGCAGTATGGCCAACAGAGAAGATGAACAACTACAAGTTGATCAGAGTAGTCGCATATTGTACTCGTTTCATTCAGAGAGCAAGCAAGGGAAAATATCTACCTCTCAGAAGGAATGAACTCGAATCACGCACAGCAACAGCGGAGGAAGCTATCCAGGCCGAAAAGCTCATTATTCGTCAGGAACAAGCACTACATAACTCCAGACTGTTGATGGAGAACAAGCAGTTGAACGTCCAAGCTGACAGCGACAACATATTCAGGAAATTTGGCAGACTTGAGAACTCTGAACTTTCATTCTCGGCTGCAAATCCTGTACACATTTAAAGGAAAGCAACTTGGGGTGCTTAATCGCTTCACATCTGCACAGAAGCCTGTCACACTGCGGGACCAATCAGCTACTCTACAATATCAGGCAACGATTCTGGATACCGCAAGACAGAGCACTTTGCAAAAAGATTCTTAAACACTGCGTCACTTGCAGGAAATTCAATGCAACACCTGTAATTCAAATACCCAAACATGGGTCCGCTACCTTCCGAACGAGTAACGAGATCACCTCCATTCGCACACACTGGAGTGGACTTCATGGAACCGATCACTATTAAATCCGCAGCTGGAGAGGACTCTAAACGATTGTTGCGCTATTCACATGCCTAATCACACAACTAGTTCATCTCGAAGTGGCAAGGGACCTCTCAGCCAATAGCTTCATCTTCACTTTCAAAAGATTCATCGCTCGAAGAGGCGTATGGAGATGCTCAGCGTAACGGCTCAAGCTTCCGCTTGACGAAGTCCTTCTCAACCAGAACTGTAATAACGAAGACGAAGATCCACATTTGTCCCTACTTCTCACAGAACATCGAATAGTATGGAATTTCATACCGCCCTCGTCGTCATGGATGGGTGGAGTATGGGAGAGAATGGTCGGCACTGTCAAGAGATCGCTTCAAAAAACAATAGGTCGGAAGGTGACAGACGAGTTGCTTCAAACAACACTATGCGAGGTTGAAAGTGTTGTCAATTTTAGGCCACTCACTATAATCGGAGACCATAGCTCACCTTGTGAAGCTCGTCGACCTATTGACTTCATCTATAAAGACGTGCGGCATGGAACAACTCAGCTATCGTCAGATGACCACGAAGATCCAGATTTTCAACCTCTTCCTGAACTTTCTTCCCAAAAAGCAGCAAAGCAAGCAATATCAGCATCGGAAAAACTAACTAAGAAGTTCTGGAGCATATGGAGGAACGATATCTCATGGAACTACGGGACCGTCACAAACTGATCGGAAAAAAGACCAGGCCTACAGATCAGCAACCAAGCAGCGGAGATAAGGTGCTCCTCGACGACGACTCTCAACAGCCACGAGGATAGTGGCCAATGGCAGTGATTACCGATCTAATCAAAAACAGAGGTGTAGAGATTCGAAGCGATGCTCCAAACAGCATCAGGAAAAATCCTTCAGCGACCGCTCAATCGTCTCATTCCACTGGAGATACACGCTTCCACTAAATTATCGGAAGGCAGCACTAATGAACCTTCAACAACAGAAGGAGCGAACACGGTCCGGCGGAAGCCATCCAACAGATATGGACCTGAAGATGGCGTTGCTCTCAGACAACAGCCACCAAGGGCTGCAAAAAAGAATGTTTCTTATAGTGAGACCAAAAGAGGATCAACAAGCCAAGCGGTCTCATCTGCAGTTCTCACTACTGCCACGTGTATATTCACACTATTCGGCTCAGCTTCGGCAGCCACGATATCCTGCTCAAACAAAGGAGCAACACTCAACACTACCCTCTCCACCGCAGCAGAGCTCAGCATAAATTACAAGCAATGCACGATGATTCCAGCTGGAGCTAATATAACGGAGATAGCCTTGCCATTCAAGTACCTCGTCAGCCAGCACACTATACAGTGGCGTACAAATTGTTGATTCCAGACAATACACAGCGACGATAGTCTGTCCACCTGGAGAAATTTGATAAACGATCAGCTGCATTCTCTGCACTGAGCTTCTGGGGAATCCTCACTGCGCCCCGAGAATGGTGACAGGGATCCTTGCAATGTGTCTTGCAGTACTATTTCATTGCTTCTCTACTTGGCTGCGTGGCAATCATACTCCAAATTATACTGTCTGCGACGATCTGGAGGAAAGCCTAAGCGGAATAGAACACAACAGGACATGGAAAGCCGAACCATGATAAGCTTGTCGACGCTACCAACAAGCTCGAAGATGATAATCTTCAGCGCCATATTTGCATGCATAACCCCTATCACGGAATCATCTCAATACACGCATACACTCAGTGCTAACAGTACAGTCCGCTCTCGCTCATCTTACCAAACCGACTGCCGAGAGGTACTGGAGAGCACCATCACCGAAAACAGACCTCAGGCTTGCTTCCTTTCTACGAAACAAGAACCAAACAGTTGGAAGCATGGAAGTACATCTACAACATGTCCTCTTGACCTGCAATCCAGTCATGCTATTCTACACAGAGACGTCAGCATCATCACAGAGTCTGTGAAACGATGCCACTTGGCTGGATCCTGCACATCACAAAGCTGCTAGGCAGCAGATCGGAGATTCCCGAACCACATGGCACGTACAATTTCCTGGAATACAGATGGATGTACTACATCTGTGGAGGAATCGGATGCGGCTGCCTTCTTCCAGTGCCTGGCTGCTTATTTTCCCGCTCCTGCGCAAAGCCGAAGAACGATAAGATCTCAAGTGTTCCATTGCCCAACGTGGAAAGAATCAGCCTTAGTAAAGTTCACCTACACCGGAGCTCGAGGAATCGCAGTGTCAGACACGATACCAATAAACACGCAAGCAACGCACGTCATGGAGGAAGCCAACATAACGCTGGAATTCGTGACAACGCCAGCGATTCCTCTGCTCGGCATCATGTTCATGGGGACTGTCAACGTCAGCCACTCAGAAGCAGCTGTTATCGAGAAGGAAGACTTCATCGCTTTGCGGTGCCCGACAATAGATAGTGCTCTAACATCTCCGAATGTTACGTCGAGGACCGATGTTCGTGCTTCCCATCAGAGACTGAAGCGAAATGTGAGTGCGAAAGTCTTTACGTCAACCGTAAGATAACCTCTATGGACAGCAGGCTCCCTCTATCTTCTTCAGTCCTACACCTTCAGGACGATCATGGAAGAGTCTTTGGAGCTGTGCACAGCGCCGTCGTTGATCTAACGATAAGCACCTCAGCACTGTTTCATGCAGACTCCATTATTGATGACGAGGACTGCGACACTTACCCCATCATCATTGCGAGGATGCTACAACTGTTTCAAGGAGCAGAAGTCACCTTCTCATGCCATTCCGATCGTCCAATCATGGTTGAGATAGAATGCCAAGATAATATATTCGCAGCAGCGTGCGATCCTTCCACCGCTAGAACGAAGCGCATTATTCACGCAACAGCACCTAAGTACAAGGATAGGTGTCAGGTGAAGTGTGGACAGAGGACGCACATCATCCGATATCAGGCGTATTAGCGTTTCATACGCACTGGAGAAAGCCATCACAACAATCTACGGAACATGCTAATTACGTCGACATGTTCAACTACCCCGATCTCGGACATTTTGCTGGATGTGGCCGTGGAACACTGGAAAACCCTTGTGTTCACTTCAATAGGAGCCGTGCTCTTCATAATCACAATAATACTATTCGTTCGAAACTTCTATTGCGAATAGTTTGCTAGAAAACGGATATCGGGCAACACATGTATATACTCATCCCCTTATCTATCACGTACCTGCATATTAATTGCCCCTCTATAGTATTTATGACACGCTATCAACGACGACTTAAGATACTTCCATGCCTACAGCACGGCCAGTGCCTATAAATGGAAACTCCAGCCTGCTGGATGTCATCGTCATGTCTTCTGATCCGTCCGTCCAACTTACCACTGAAGGTCCGCAGGAGGATCTTCCTCGACCTCGATATCACTAGTGCTGAGGCCACTATGGCCATACTCCACGACTCTTCCGCGAAGAAGCAGCGCCTATCTAAAAAACCTCGTCTGAAGAGGACAGCGGAACATACACATGCTATTTCATGTTCTGAGCCGCTCAACAAATCAGCTCTGTCGCCAAAACCCGCTAGGATGACATTACGCCTCTACTCGTTTCCCGAGACGAGAAAGGCGTCACCTTCAACAGGGACATTCGCGACATGTTCTATTGTCTGCTGGATAGTATTGAAGACCTCAAGAGAAAACAACAACGCATTAAAGATCGTCTAGTGCTGTCGACATGAAGACTTCCACATTTGACGCTTGGATCAAAGCACTCGACGGCGGAAAAGAAAGTAGACTCGAACAGACGACTGCCTGCTGTCCCGCTGTGCCACCGACGAAGAACTGCGTGGCTGCAACATTGCAGGCCATCAAGCAAGTCACTGCCGCAGTCGAACGAAGATGGATCCTTCCTATGTCGCGCAATTGTATCAAGATAAAGGCATATGTACAAAATGTCATTGTATACACCCGCTTTGATTACCATTATGTGTATTACTTAATGCTTTGATCACGCTTTACTGTTTTCTTGCTGATGGTTGTTTACAGATTAAAATTTGCATTAATATTTTGTGCGGAGCTACCGCTCCATTTCTCGCCCCGCCCCAGTGTTGTGAACCCACAACTAGTCATAAATAAACATGTAGATGAAAATGTATGAGTATAATATGTCCCACAAGAAAGAAAAAGAAATGAATGATAACATGTTAGCTCCACTCAATTTCACTCCCAAGATAAGCACCCCTTGAAATCGTGCCGCAGGCATGACCTAGCGGTATCGTAAGTGTGTTATCGAGTAGATACTCTATCTCTGCAGCTCTCATGCTCGAACCAGAGTAGTTGATGAAAAGGTAGAGGTGCTGACGGTTCGTAACGAAAACATTGTCTACACTGCAAGAAAAAAAAACTGGAAAACGACTAATACTAACAGAAGGAGTATTAATGTTGACTTATCGACAACGGCTCCTTCCCTCCACCCCCCCCATATTAGGACTCGAGAATATTAGAGAACATTTCCGCTTCAAACCCTTCATCGAAAGTCGGAACGCAGAATCGGAGCCACTCACCTGTCGTAAAGTGTGTTAAGAGTGGATCTGGAGAGTACAGGAACATCATCCAGCAGCGCAACTGTATTGATTTGTAAACGGCGATTACCAAGTAGCTCTTCACCGCTGAAAACAGAAGTCGTTGCGATTACATTCTCGAAAACTTCTTGTAACGCCAAGCACACTCCAAACTCGGAAGTTGAGAAGGGTGTGCCCGCGTACTTCATATGCATATGGCGACGGCTAGTACTGGTGGGATATTGTTATTTTGGGTGAAATGACACAATGGTTTAGCCCGCAGCAAGACAGCATGATAGTTGTCCTAGTAGTACCAAACTGAAACGCATCGTGTTCGAATGGAGTACGTAGTCAAGCCCTTCCATCTTTGGAGTATGGAGCGTACAGGACACATAAAAGTAAACGATAGTTTCGGAAAGGGAAATACTACTATTTGAGCAGTCGTTCACAACAGGTTGGAGCATTGAGAATAAAACCAAGCCTTACCCATATGTTTGAATCCAACTCAATAATTGTACTAACTCGCTTTTCTCCATTCGCTCTGCTGCAATTTCGCGGAGCTAAAAAATTCATCATCACCAAAACTCATCATTCATCATTTATCAGGATATATAAAATGAGTAGAAGCCATATGAAACCCTTACTCTTTTACACACGCAATTGTGGTACATATGAACGAATCTGTCATAGATTTGATAGTCAGGTGGAAAGCACGGAACAGCAGCACGCGCCAGTTGCAGGTCGTCCACAATCACCTTACGACACACCTCTAGATATCTGGAAATCAGCAGCAATAACGTAACCATATAACGGCAGCAAATCGTTATAAGGTACGAAACGTGATAATATCCATCACTGGGCTTGCCGGCGGGTCTCACATTGGAATACGACCCTGCTTGGCCGAGCGCACCTTCTTTAGTATGTTTCAACACTCAACTATAGCAGAATTTTCGTTTATCTACACATATGATCAACTCTCCTCGACCAAAAGCGTCATACCTATCACCTCAAATGCTTTACCGTCTTGTGCCTTCTTTGTAATTGATCGAATGAAACTCGCCAAAGTCGTTCATTTCATAGGCGACGTTTCGGGCCTTAAGCCATTCTCCAGGTCTGCAAATATCACATTCAAACCTACACCAACATCATCTAACTTTACAACCATACAAGAAATTCAAAGGGGAAGAGCAATCAACAAATAACTGACCAGCTTCCTAGGGGAAGGAGGAGGGTTTGGGTGGGAGGGGGATCCGGGAGTATGCTGCAAGATGGTCTGTGATGATGTGAGAAACAACAACACGCAACATTGACTCACCTTCCCAGCTATCCTTTCCTTCAGAAATGGCACAGCTAGATTGGTGAAGCAGTGGTAAGATATTAGTAGTTTATACACTGCTATTTGTCATGTGTCACGTATCACCAATTATGTCACATCATTGTGCAGCAATGAACTCCATTGTCCTTCTTAGCTCCTCCCTGTTGTTGATCGGTGAGTTCCTCCTTCGAATCTCCAGCGCTTCCTTTATTTTCATCTCCACCGGGTCACTTATGTTCCTGTGGATCACGCGCACCTTGAGTTCTGGTGCACGCTCTTTCGTATGGCGCGAGGAACGATGTCTCGAGAAAGGGTTATCCGGATAGCTGGCTGGGTTCCGGAAAGCCCTCAGATGTTCGTCGAGCCTTTTGTAGAGTGGTCGTCCAGTTGTTCTCCGATGTAGAATTCCGAACATGACGCACACTCCACTTCGTAGACGGTATTCTTCAGAAGGCAGATCTTTCGTTCCTCCTGGCAGTAAAGACAGTTTCCGCGGCCCCATCGGTCTTCGCATACTCGTGCCGACGTAAGAAGACGACGTAACGTTGGCGGCGGTCGAAATATCAAGCGAATTGGCATTCCCGAATTCCTTACAACTTGATTGACATCGTTTGCGAAGGAATCTGAGAGAAAGGGGGACGACTCCTAGTGCCTAGTGATATGGGCGATATGGGCGCCAACAATTTGCGCGTCTGCTTCCATAGCCGTTTTCGAGAACTATACGCGTCACGGTATCCATCACTACAGGAACACTGTGGACGTCAACCTCCGATCTGCTGTCAAGGCATTCTGAACGATATTCCTTTTCATGAAAAGAGGGTGGCAGCTTCTCGAGTGGATCAGGATGTTCTTCTAAGCAGGTTTCTTATGCCACATGGAAAATATATTTCCTACCGACAGTCTCACTTTAGTATTCAAGTACGGTAGAAAACCATCGTGTTAGGTTCCTCGACAGTCAGGGCAATGGTTGAATGCACTGAGTTCAGCTTCAAGAAGGTTGGAGTAATGCTGTTCTAAACTTTACAACGGCAAATATGTCGTCTATATAGCGGCCGTAAGACAGTAATCCCGATTATAGCGAACGCCGTTCCAAACGATCCACGAATAGGATTGCGAGAAGCGGTGCAATTCGACTGCCCATTGAGAATCCACGCGTTTGCTCATAAATGCTGTTACGGAAACGAAACATGTTGAATTTCACAACATTACTCAGCAGCTCTTCGATATTGCTGATGGACAGTCCGCAAAGTTGACAACTGTTCTGGTGTTCGTAGAAGATTTATGCACGGCAATCCTTGCATCCACGTTTGTGTACAACGCAGATACGCTTTGATATGATGTTCTGGGATCGATAGGAATGGTCGTTCCCTGCAGGTATTCAGGAAATGGTCTACGTTCTTCAGATGAGCTGGTACATAGTTGAGTAGCGGTGTCAGCATGTGCTGCAAGAACCAGCTGATTGCATCTGTGGGCCAAAGCATGAGGAAACAATAGGTCTCATCTTGATGTTCTCGCTGTGACGTACTGACTACTTCTTCAGAATCTTCCAGTTTGTGCGTTTTCACAAGCTGATAGTGAGTGGAAATGCACTTGTGCTTAGGAAGAAATCTTCGGAATCCTATATCGGAGAAACTGGACGACCACTCTACAAAAGGCTCGACAACATCTGAGGGCTGTCCGGAACCCAGCCAGCTATCTAGATAACCCTTTTTCAAGACATCGTTCCTCGCGCCATACGAATGAGCGTGCACCAGAACTCAAGGTACGCGTGATCCACAGGAACATAAGTGACACGGTGGAGATGAAAATAAAGGAAGCGCTGAAGATTCGAAGGAGGAACCCACCGATCAACAACAGGGAGGAGCTAAGAATGGAGTTCATTGCTGCACAATGATGTGACATAATCGGTGATACGTGACATATGAAAAATAGCAGTGTATCAACTACTAATATCTTACCACTGTTTCACCAATCTAGCTGTGCCATTTCTGAAGGAAAGGATAGCTGGGGAGGTGAGCCAATGTTGCGTGTTGTTGTTTCTCACATCATCACAGACCATCTTGCAGCATACTCCCGGATCCCCCTCCCACCCAAACCCTCCTCCTTCCCCTAGGAAGCTGGTCAGTTATTTGTTGATTGCTTTTCCCCCTTTGAATTTCTTGTATGGTCGTAAAGTTAGATGATGTTGGTGTAGGTTTGAATGTGATATTAGTAGACCTGAAGAAGGGCTCAAGCCCGAAACGTCGTCTATGAAATAAACGACTTTCGACTTTCCTTCTATCAATTACAAAGGAGACACAAGAAGAAGCTCAGAAATCCTCTCATATTACATGCTATTACCGTCTATGAAATGGTGGTAAAAGAGCGTTGACCAAACACACAGATGAAAGAAAAGCTGGGTATTAGTTGAGTATAAAAACATGCGAAAGAAGTTACGCGCCGCGAAGCAGGACCGTATCAACGGAGGCGCGCCGGCGTCAGATAGCCGGCGAACCGGCAGGTATCAAATGCACCTGTGAAGATTGTTGTTCGAAAATATGGCTTCCTAATGCTAAAACATACTGGAAAGTAAGTACCTGAGAGCAGGTTTTACCACCTGTGGACTGGTACTAACACACCACAATATCCCCAACTCTCGCCAGGAGTTCTGCCTCTCCAACGATTGTCCGGTTCTGGACCGAACTGCGAAACTTTGTAATAAGCACCGCCCATCTCGAGCACGGCCCACCTATTTTGAGAACTTTTTTCCCCTTATCAAGCCGACCCCTTGTGGCTAATCCAGTTTTTCTTGATACCTCTGCCGCAACCTATTATAGCCTTTTCGACTTTTCCTCCGCCCACCTCGACACCTCGACGCATGCTCAGACTACGATGGGCGTGTCTCTCTGTCTTCTATAGCAAATCTGTTGCACGCCTCTGCTCATTTTTTCTGGATCTCCGGGTTGCACTTGAACCGATACAAGAACTTAGTTCGGCTCTGCCCACATCAGCTCACGCCCGCTCACAACGGGTTTCGTCCACTTCTCAGCCGGTGAGCCCTCGCTGTCATTCATCCACATTTTCCGTGATTGGAGTGCCCTAGAACAGAAATACAATCTTTTGAAAAATACCTCAAGGACATTCTTCGCCCACTGTAGGCGAGTCCAACAAACCACAGAGGTGTCTAGCTCTCCCAAATGTTCCCCTTCTCATCGGCGTTCTTTTGCTGTTTCTGAACTCTCTCGAAAACCGAGTTACTAAATATCGTGAAAAGCACCGCCTATCTCAAGTATGTCCCACCCATTTCGGGTGTCTCCCCCAATTAGTCTGCCAACCCCTTCCTAACGCTAGTCCACTTCCCTCCCCCCTTGTCTGCGACACAACTGGCTTTGGCGCATTCCCCGCCCACCTCGTGTAGGGTTTAGCATGGTCACGTCTGCTCTTCACATCTTGTCCCATGCCCTGTTCATCCCAACCTTGACACGACCACTCCAAGTTGCGCTTCAAGCAGATCCGAACTTGGGGACAAACAAGCAAACAAACAAACAATCGTAGCAAATTGCATATAGTTGGGATAATAACAACCTGGCTAGCCAGGCCTTGTTCAAAGTGCGGTCCTCCAACTGATTTCCTTCAACTCGGCTCCACACAGTTTTCTCGAGTACCTAAAGATTGACCATATCATTGAAAAGGTTCAAAACAACTTGTATGAGGATTATACACCAACACTTGACCTAACCCAAATTTAAGACACTACCCCATAAAAACGTAGGGCACGATGAATCGACGAGGCGTACAGGGTCGACACCTCTACCCTTAGCAGGCACTGCGTGGTGCTTTTCCTAGCAAGGCCACATTATGGCGCCGCATTCGGGTCAGCATGCCGACCCGAATGCTCACTGCAACCGCCCTCCCGTAAGTGTCGCACAGTCACATCGACGCTGGTTCTCTTATTGTTTCATTTAGAAAAAAAATAGATATATGAATACAACCGTATGTATCAATGTGGTTGTTGGCACGATGCCGCCGCAAACTCGTCCAGAAATGCTCGTTCAATGTCGTGTAGAACAAAGCTTATCGTAGGTGCATTTGCATTCCAATGTATTAGGTTGTCGCATAAGTTCTTATACACGACTTTTTTCGTAAATATCTCAAAACCAACCTGAAGGTTAGAAGTATGCATCGTCACCATCCACTACTCGACGCCAGCGCTCAGGCTACTTGTCGATTCCTTCCTTCCAGAACGACGGGGGCTGGGACTTGAAGAAATCGTCGAGCGCCTTTCTGACCTGATATTTTGTTTCAAACTTTTTTCCGTCCAGAGAGCGCTGCAGGTGGCTGAACAGCCAGTAGTCAGAAGGAGCGAGGTCAGGGCTGTAGGGAGGGTGAGCGACCATCAGCCATCCGCACTTCTCCAGCTCGGCCTGGGTCGCCTTTGCAGTGTGAGGTCGAGCGTTTTCATGGTGGAGGTAGATTTTCGCATTCCTTCCACGAGTACGGTCGACGTGATCTTTCAATTTCCGCAGCTGGGTCACGTATGTGGAAGCGTCAATCGTCTGTCCCTTCTCCAGCAGCTCCCAGTACTCCATGCCTCTTCTGGACCACCAACAGGACAGGAGAACCTTTTTGGGGTGAAGGTCGGCCTTCGGAGTGGCTTCTGGCTGTTCTCTTCTGTCGACCCACTGCCGCTCCCTCACAGGGTTATCGCAGAGGACCCACTTCTCATCTCCAGTGATCATCGAGTTGAGAACGCGAAGCTTCTTTTGTGAATCGTTAAGCAAAACCAGGCAGTGGCGCAGGTACATTCTGTCAGAGCGCGTTCAGACTTCGCGATCGCGCGATCCGGATCACGCGATTTGGATCGCGCGATTGTGCTACTGTGGGTGAAATTACACCGGGAGGGGTCATGCTCGTATCTGTGTTCAACTCAACTCAACAAACAACAACAAACAAAGTTCTGGGAGTCGTACTGATATCACCATTTCTCACATCACGATGCTGTATCCTGCCTCCAATAGGCAGTTCCAAAAACGATATAAAAGTAGTTCGACCTTTTTGATGTTTTTTATTCCGTGTTCATATTCGCAATGCTGACGTTTGCAGAAACCGTCGAAAGGAAAGGTTGTGTATAGACCTGGAGGATGGCAGAACAAACAAAGCAAACACAATGTGACAAAAGTAAAGTGAATATCTGCAGAACTGGCAAAATCGGGGAAAGAAGAGAGAAACAACATCACCCGCTGTTGAAAGTTCTGCGTGTCTTACTTTTGGAACAAGATGTTCAATACTCCGCTTGAACGTACTCAGATTCAAAATTCAGTATAATAATTAGCATATTGTATATTTAGTACTTTTTACATAGAGGCAAATAATAAATAACTCAAAGATATTTCGAAACGTTCCTTAAAATTAGGAGGGCGTTATGTACACAAAGGAAGAAAGAAGGAAAAGGAAAAAAGAACAGGAACAATAAACACGAACGAACATGACCCCCTCCCGGTGTAATTTCACCCACAGTAGCGCGATCGCGCGATCCAAATCACGCGATCCGGATCGCGCGATCGCGAAGTCTGAACGCGCTCTCACAGTGGTAATTGTGCGACATTGTGTACTGCAAATGCAAGCTCGGTGAGTGATAGCTAGTGTAATGAAAGAGTATAATGTACACGTCACGCACAGGTGATAACGTAATACTAACATCCATGCGAACGAAATAGGAGAGGATCAAACACGTATATAAGAACTTATGCGATAACCTAATATTTGAGCAATGATGAACAGGTTCTCACAATTCATTTAGCATTGAGTCTTATAGAAACTCGTGGCGAACACCATTAGCAACCACCTTTTGAGTCCAGAGTTTAGCGGTCCAGTCGGTTGGAACTCTACTACTACCGAAAAAGGAACGGGACGTACTTTCTTGCAAGTAACTTGTCTCTGGTGCCTGAGTCACAGTGGGTGAAGTTTGGTCGCAATGACTGAAAAAGTGGAAAAGAAATTGACTTTTGACTCAGCCTTCACCAACAATGTATCACAATCGAGCAGCACCCACGACTGAGACAAACTGTACACTCACCTCCCAAGAATGGTCTTTGATACGCGAGGTGAATGGATCCACAGCTGCAGTAGTATGCCACTTTCACCGGTCAAAGTGCACGGAAACGGGGCTGGAGGGTAGCGATGCCCGGATGTCGCCTGCATACTCTACCGTACAGCGAGTCAGGCGTATAGCTGTGACAGAACAAGCTTCTTGTCAGCGCTCTCCCAAATCTGTTGATTTTCTACTGCTGAGTGCGTGTACTGCTGCGGGACATGGGCATCGACGCAAGCGCTGCACCTTGAAGATAGAGCGGCTGGAGTATAGAGACAACATTCCGCCATCCCACAGCCCCATTCCTGTGCACTTTTGAGCAGAGCGAGTAGCGTGCTACTAAAGCTGGGACCTATTCATCTCGCATATGACAAACAACGTCCTCTGAGATAAGTGTATCGTTCGCCTTCAATCGTCCAATCCCACTGAGTTTGGGGCTGGCCCAAATAAGTAGTGGGTTTTCTATGCTATTCGATAGATAATTTCCTGTTCTATAAGAGAGTGTGATTGCCTTCTCATTATTTCTTGATTTCTGTCGATTTTTATTTCACTGCAATGGAGTGTCGGGTCGACATAAAGCGAGTTTTTGACAAGACTTTTTGCACTTTATCTCGGCTCTCAAATTACAGAAGAAGCTCAAAACTAGTAATGCAGACGATCAGGAAAGTAGCTTCTCATGACGCTCGAAGTTCAATCAAGCAATCAAGAGTCAGGAATTTGGACCCTGGTAATGTGCACGCATGAGCGGCCTTCGGGTGTAGGACGTTTGTCCTGTCCACTTTTTCGCACTTCTTCTCTCAAAGGGCAGAGTCGCCTGCGGTGTGACCTCACGTAATTGCTTGCTCGCTGCCTCCTGACCTCTCATCGACTACGCTGCGCAATCAGTTATAAGATGTTATAATACGACCCGAAGTATATGAATATAGAAATGTGGAGAATAGCCCACACAAAATTAATGTTGAGTTTCAAACCGATGGATCAGGAGTGAAAAGAAACACAATGGAGACCTTTCCTCAACTTGAAAATAAGGCTATTTATTTGCAGTTCATGGACGATATATAAAGAGATCACTTGCCTGGAAGAGGGTCAACATTTAATGACGGTTAGCACTTTTCGTTATCCTAAATCTTATTCATTATCCTCACACCTGATAAAAAAGGTCATTGTTAAGATGATATTGGATGAAATCCTCGGTTCTTCAAGGCCCTCAATCTACCATGTCTGCGCCTGATCCAACGTTGTACAGAGCGCTTTACTTCGAGTGTTCCCCCCTCCTTTACACCACCGTCGCACTACATTACCGCTTCACCGATTTTTGCAGGTTACAATCTAACTGGACCCACTTTACCTGATATGGCTTCATTAGACAGCGGTTGCAGTTCCCTCCCACTTACATCTGCGAAAAAAAACTTGGAAGAAATTACAAAATCGCGTTTCAAACAGTTCTGAAGCACTTACTCAACAGCAATACGGTGGAAAGGTGGGAAGATAGCGCAAATTCAACAAGGAAAAAACCATTCAGCTCCGAATTTGGTTCGCTTACGAATCCTTGGAGTCGACACCGCAGGAACTCCAGGGATATCCACCGGTATTCGGCTCCAAATCCCTTGGAAGTGCTCACTTGTTGGTGTCTTCTTCCCTTTGACTCACGCTTCATGACGTCTAAAAGATGCTTGATGGGGTTGGGGTGAAGGCTTTTACGGGTCATTTTGTCATCCCGATGCTGATCTTGGGTACTGAAGCCTAAATCGCACGCACTTGTCTTTTGGCTCAGGGTCTTTTCTACTGATCTGATAATATTAGGCCATCCCATTCAAAAGTGCAGTGACATATAGAGGAATGGCAGAAAAGCAAAGGGGTTAGGGAAGCGGGCTACTATATCATTTGGAGGCTAGTACCCTTAGCAATGTATATGTGAAATTTGGCGAACATACCCACAGAGGAAGTTCTCGAGAAATTGAAAAGAAGCCCGAGTGGTGAAATTCAGCGCTCGATTTCCAAATCAGACGTCATAAGAGGGAAGTGCGGTGCTCAAATTGACCGGACTGGACCAGTGGTTGTGTGTAATGGTGTTCTCGAAATACAAGGTGGAAGTTCGGTTCAGGAGCCCGAAGAAGGAAGAAAGGAAAAAGTTTGTTGTCGTGGATGGTCCCATAATGTTCATCCTGCACAAGAAAAAAGGTGGATGAAGTCAAGTGCTGAATGTCTGATCCCAGAGCCTGGACCTTTGTCGAGTTTCCCCGCGAGACGGACATCCCAGCTACAACTGTTGCCAAAGTTATGTCCAATAAGCTGAGGATGGTCAAGAGGGTGTGCGCATTGGTACCTAATTTTCTTGTGGAAGCACGAACGCAGTACCGATTCTATGCATCTCGCAGCAATGTTTTCAGCATGAGATGTCATTCACGACTGTGGAAACGCACCCTGCCCTGGATGAAATATGGGTGGTCTTGGACGTCGAGCGAAAACTCACAATCGTCAATTTTGTATGAATGCAGATGAGAAGCTGCCCGATTTATACCATGAGTGGTTACGTGGGCGCAAAAGGATGATCACCGCTCCAAACGATTCTTACACTGAGGCTTTTAGGCGGCTCTATACAGAAAAGAAAATCGTATCCTCGGCAATGAGATCGACATATGGATGATACCACACAACTACAAGAAGGCCACCGTAGCTTGTCATAGTGCCAGAGCCCGAGTAACTGGTTGTAGGGCAGTGCTGGGACACAAACAATACTGAGACCTGGGTTCAATCGCCCCATTCGCCCAACATAAAGCTGTTCGATTCCAACCCTTCTGATCAGTCGAAGGTAACCTCCGACGGCAAACGCTACAATGCTTTGTCATTCGCCGACATTGACATTGACAGCAATTTACTCGCACTTGTTGAAAAATCGAAGGTACCAGAGGTCCAAAGGCTTTCGGGGCACTGGGAGCGGGTCATTGGTAAAGGAGGATTTACTCAAAGACAGACTCCGCGCTGAACTGGTAATGGTCGTCCTTCCTTGGGCAGGTAGTTGAGCCCCCCAGCTAGATACTATATCACTCTCGCGACTCCTCAGCGAGCGAGGAGCGAGCTAGAACCGCTCAAAGTTCTAGTTCTAACGCCTGCTCAGTTGGACCGGCCTCACTAGCTAGCTGCCCTCTGACGGAGAGCCGCTCAGTTGTTCCTTGTTGGGACGGCAGTCATTAATCGGAACTGCATGTATTTTTTGCTGACCGCACTCGTGTTCGTAAATTCTGCTCTCCTTCATCACACTTTATTATTGAGAGCACGTACAGTCAACAGCAACCCATCTCGTGAGGTAAAACGTGTAAAAATCACGAATGAGGCAATTTCTGTGGTGCAAAAGCTCGACGCACTTCACAACACTAAAACATGCTCGCTACCGTAACCCTAAGTTGGAACGCCGGCTTTTTAAATGTTTCCTTTTCTTTTGAAGTTTTTCCTCTATGTTACTGTTCTTTTTTGTTTTCTTTTCTTCGCATTCGATGATATCCACTACTGGGAGATGTGAAGAGTAAAGTGATTTGTGAGCCAGGGCTTGCTCAGAAACCGCAGGGAGGTGTGACTGCCAGGGCGCGGGTTGTGTACGGTGTACTTAAGGGCTCTTGTTTCTTTTTTCTTTCATTGAGGAATACTTGTCAGCTACTATTTCATAACTGATCAACAATTATCCTTGACACTTTTGTCGCGGGAGCTGTCTTTAACTTGGTCAAAATATTACTTTTTCATCTATTCTCCTCTTTTGTTATTCGAAAAAAACCGACGGACTTTTGAATGGGATGACCTAATAGTTCTTCCAAGCATACTTTGTCCACGATATTTCGGCGTACAAGTCAAGGAAAATCAAAAAAATGACTTGTTAGAAAATCCCGATTTTTCTTGGCTAATTCTAACTTTTTTTTTCTGCAACTATAGCTACCAAGTTGAGAAAAGGTCTTTTTTCACTCTTGATTCATCGGTTTGGAAGTCGATATTCATTTACTGTGGGTATTCTTCACACCTTCACATTCATAGTCTTCAAGAAGTGGTATAACATGTTATAACTGAGTGAATAGCGTAATCGATGAGAGGTCAGGAGGCAACGAGCAAGCAATTATGAGGTCACACCGCAGGCGACTCTGCCCATATGAGACGGATTTACCTACTATATATGCGCTTCCTAAGTTGCAGAGTTACACACTATCTTTATACATATTGAAAAACATTTCTCAAGGTATGCTGATGTTATTATGGAACTATTAAATCGTATTGGTCTATCAATAATACCAGCCGGCTCGCCGGCTAACGCCGACGCGCCTCCTTCATACGGTCCAACTTCGCCGCGCTTAGCTCCTTCTGCACTGGATACTCAACAGTTATCTGGCTTTTATTTCTCCTATACACATAGTCAACGCTAATTGAGCAATAACATCATGCCTACTATTTTCAACACTATTACCGTCTATGAATGGTGGTAAGCAGCGTTGATCAAACGCGCAGATGAGAGAGGACGGGAAATCGGGAAACGGGGAATTAGTTGAGCATTCAAACATATGCAAGCAGGGGGCGCGAAGAAGTCAGCAACCGGCAAAGTCTTGCCCTACTAGAAAAGGAATCGCGCCAGCGTCAGCCAGTGGACCGACAGGAATCAGATGTTCGTGCGACAACAGGTGTTCAAAAGTGTGGCAACCTATACACTAAAACGCAGTGAAAATAGGCACCCTGTGCATGAGAACACGCTCCACCCACTGTGGACGGGTCTCAACTCACCACAGACATGCTGTACTCTCGCCACATGTTTCTCTTCACCGGAAGTTTTTCCTGATTCCCAAGCTCACTCAGATGCGAACCACGAAATTTTTCAGCAAGAGCCTGCCCATCTCAAAAGCAGCCCGCCCATTTTTGAGATGTCTCCTCCACTTTATCCGCCGACACCTTGTGGACCTCAATCCACCTGCCCCGATGCCTATGCTGCTCCGCAACTAATTCGTGAATTTTTGACCTTCGCCCGCTCACGACATCGACACAGCTCCGCACAGAATGGGCGCGTAAATCTCGCTTCAATAGCGGAGCTCCCGCACAATTTTGCTCGTCTTTGCCGGTACCTGGAGTCTGTTACGGGTGAATGCGAATATATAGGAGAGACAGGCCGTCCCCTTCGAGTACAGGTCAAGAAACATCTGGAGGGTCTTAGGAAGTCACAAGCCCACACACCGCTAGGGGTTCACCGTATTCAACACCATGGAGGCACGTCATTCGACGTAGCAATGACCATCTTAGCGCAGGAAGTCGAGATCACGGCGCGCAAGACACCGGAGGCTTTTTGGATCACGGCCAAGGACCCACAAATGAATCGCAAGGAGTGTGTGGTCATAACACGTGAGATCGCAGCCTTTCTCAACCTCTGCAAGTTTTGACCTACCGAGAGGTCGGGGGAGGTTACCAGTAATTCTTACTCCACGCTTGAGCCTCTACAGGGTGGCCGTCCCTGCGTCACGCGTCCAAGATCAAGGTAAGCCAGCGTTCCGCCCTAGATCGATACCGCGGGTGATTTACTAGTATGTGGAAATCGTCTTGAGTATTGTTGAAATGTTTGAGCGAGCAGGTCTCGAAACGTTTTTTGACCATTTCAGGCTCTGACGAAGGCGAAGACGCCGAAACGTAGGCCTTCAATACAGTTGCTCAATCCTGGAAAGGCTAGAAGAAATACAAGAACCATTACATCATGCTAAGATTGCAAGAAGATCAGACAGGACTCTTCTGCGACGTTCCACGCTCACTGCGACGGGTGCTATGAATTTCGTGACAGACAGCCGAACGCACATACACACACACAAACACACACACACACACTGATAGACATACTTAGTGAATTATATATGGTAGGATGGATGATTTATTAATTACCAGTCGGATCGCCCGGCTCACGCCGAGCTCGAGCTCTCCTCCTTCTTGGAAGCCCAGCTTCGCCGGGCTCATGCAACTGCTTTAGAGCCT
>MU911969.1:87235-135986 GCA_036418165.1 Cooperia oncophora
TAGCATACGGCATTTTGGGTGGCTTCTTTTCTGTCTTTTCCTTCACTTTGCCCAGGTAGTCTAATAGAGTACCTGGGCAAAATGAAGGAAGAGGCAGAAAAGTGCCCTTTTCTGGGGCCGTATGCTATTCTCCCCCTCGAGGGGAGGGGTCCCCTCTAGGGGAAGACACCCCAGGGGGACGTTCCCTAGAGCGGCCGTATGCTATACTCGAGGGGATCCCCGAAGCGAAGAGTTGGCTGGCGCAAATTTGGGGGAAAGGTCGTCCGTACATCCAGCCTCTGGCTTTGCACTTTGACATTTCAGGGAATCTCAAGCTAAGACTGATGATTATCAATTGCAATCATTTGCCCTGTTATTGTAAAGCTATTTTCAGGCTGAATTGTGTATTAATCAAGGTCATAGGGTGACCACATTAATTTTTTCAACATTTTTGAATCAGCGTTCAATAAAATACTTCCTCAGTCTAAATTTTCGAAAAGTAGGAATCTCTAGATTGAAGGGTGGCTGAATCTGTCCCACCGTAAGAACGACATGTTATCCACTATCTTAGTGGCCCTGTCTCTATCACTATGTTCTCCGCTCTCCGAACGCGCACTCATTTTCAGTATGGGCAATGCAACAGCATATTACATACATAAAAATGGATTTCACCTCGTGACTGAGGTGATCCTATTTTTCTCATGGTTTTAACTGTACACTAGTGTTGTTTTTCAAAGCTGCTTAGCGCTAGCTACCGCGATGAAGCGTTTTTAGAGAAAATTTAGAGGAGCTCAGAGAAAGTAGTGCGACACACGATCCAAGTAGGGCATCCTTATGGTTAGTACAAAGTTCGCTAAGTTGAGTTATCTACCTTCTTTAGTAGATCCAAATTTGTTCCAGAGGACTTTGTGAAACCAGTAAGAATTAGTTGCACGGACTTATTTGCTACTCGATAACTTGTTAGTCATTGATCATCACCAGTGACTCAATATTGTACGACAATGAATAAAATGGAGCGCCCCAATGAAAAGTGCTTAGACATGCGCGCGCGAGTTTTCTTCTTTCAAAGAGGCGACCTCTGCATGGTTTGGGCAGCAACCGTTGTGAACTCATACAACTTGTATTATTAATGCTGTATATAATATACGGCCTACATTATTATTGTTATAATGCAATCATATATATTTTATATTAGAGTTGAATATGTTTTATTAAGATTGAAAAGAGAACGTTCAGGTTGGCTAAAAAGCTATAATAAGTCCTAAGAATGAAGAAATGATCATTTTTGAAAGTGTAAAAGTGCGGTCAGACAATAGCATAGAATAGCTCTCCAAACACTGTGTAAACAGTAATGAGGTGAAAAAAACCGGTAGAGTGGTTAGGAATGTTTCTGTATTATGAAAAAATAAAGAAAAGTTCAAAACAAAACGAAATAAACTAAAGAAACTGTTCCAGGGGATGTCTTCCCCAACACTTGTTGTTGGGGGAGCTCTCCCCCTGATTTGGTAGGGGTGGCGTCTCCCCCAAAGCCTTCGGGGGAAGTGTAGCATACGGATAAGGAGACCCCTCCCCTCGAGGGGGAGTATAGCATACGGCCCCTGGTATCCCCCTCATCACATCATATCCCACTGACCCTATTTAACCGGCGCCCACTCCCGCACGTGGTATGCAGCCGCCACGTGAGCAGCTAGTGCAACATAGGGACACTACGCCGCCACTTCTTACCACCGCCTTGCTCGTGCTTACGTCCAGCTCCTAAGCAAGCAGCTCCTGCAATAGCATAGAGTCTATTACAGTGGTTGGCTTAGATAGCGGGAGCAATTCACAATCCAAATAAATTCTTAGTTCGTTGCTGTAACATGGATTAGCTTGAAGTTTTGCTAGCGGTTCTTTCCCTCTCGCTTGCCGCCTGCTCCTATTCAAGTGTACGCTACGCATCCCCTTACTGTGTACCCAGTTTGCCCGATTCAGTAAAATACGCCTCCTTCCCCCTGCATGGGCTCAGATTCGGCTGAGTACGCGCAAGGGAGTGAGGATGGGAAGAAGGGGGTCACCCGATACTAACTCCACCTCCTCATCTCACCCCATTTTGTATCCGCCCCTTGCACGGCACTTACGTCCAACTGCCACGCGAGAAACCCGTGCAATGGCATGGAGTTTAGTGATCTCTAAGCTCATGTAGAGTGTTATCACAACCAAAACAAACTTCTTAGTTCGTTACGGTAACATAGAATGACATGGCAGTTTTGTTAGCGGTTGTTTCCTAATCCCTTGGTGCGGCGTTTCTACTGCAACGCGCGCTACGCACCCCTCACTGTACACCCCTCCCCCGCGACCCCTTCACTCTGCCTCCCTCCCATACATGTGCCCAGCTATGGCTGAGCACGTGCAGGAGAGGGGCAGGGCGACTGGGCACCCCCACCCTGCCCTCGCACGAGCACAACTCCAGCTGCCACGGCAGCAGCTCGTGCAATGGCTCAGAGTGTACCGAATGGTTGTCTTATAAGCAGAGGCTGTTATCATAATAAAAATCACTGAATTGCTACATCCTCCCAATCGGTTTCCGGTTGCCTAGCGGTCGTTTTCTCCTCCAGCGAACTCGAACCCGTGAAGCATTTTGCGGACGGACAGACATACATACATACAAACATACAAACCGACACACAGTTACTGGTTTATAGAATGAAAGGATACATAATAAACGAGGCAAAAATTCTTAAATACTCAGCACAGTGTACGAAAGTAAACTGGATATCAAGAAAACCAATTTCTGTCCGAGCATAGCGGGAATTACCTTGATATGACTATAAGCATAACTAATGAAGGTGTACTAACTAGACTACAATGAAACGGATGACTTTGATTTCAAAGTAATCAGGTTTTCACATGAACTTACCAGTGTTTCAACTAACTGTAAGGCCTCCGCTATTTACACAGAATCTTAGAATAGCAAATACATGTTCCACATTCTTAGATTTTAAAGAGAAACTAGTAATCTTTATAGACTTTCTTGCTGAAAATGGTTAAAGGAAAAAAGGATAAAATCTTCGCCGTTGATCAATCCCTTTTTGGGATGCGGCACGCATTCTACTTCTATTCAGAATCGTAGCTCCACATTGAATGCGATGTGTCCTATACAATGACTTGCGATGGCCAGCCGATGTTCAAGTCAGTGTTTTGCCTTCCCAGACAAATCTGGCACCAATTCACCGTCCCCGTAGGATAGAAGGCTTGGTTGGCCTGGGCGGGAGTTGACCCGGGTTTCGAACCCGGGACCGCGCGAGTGGTAAGCGCGCCATCTGTCACTACACCACCTCGCCTCCTGAAAATGGCTACTACAACGAATTTATAGCGGCTATTATAGTTAAATGTCTTTATAAAAACAAATACATTGGATATAAATACTCTTTAACACATAGTGTCAACAACTTAAAACGGTTACTAGTAGGTATATTTGAATTCTGAATCGCTTGGTAGCAATTTATTATCCGGATATTAGCAGTAGTATTGAATTAGCTTTGAGTACGATTAACCTTTCTTCCTTTGGATTTATTAATTTGCACACTTTCATTGATTGCCTCTTACCATCTTTCTGTGTATATTCTTTGTAAACTGTCGTAGGTAGTTATTATGCTTTAGCCTTCCTTTTTTGACCGCCCGTTGCTGAGTATAACGCACAGAATTTCCCGCTCGTTTTTGTCTCGAGATACTATATGCTTAATTCTAATAATTAGGTCTTCCTTAGTTTGCTCCACGAAGTTTGCTCAACTTGGTTTTTTTCTCCCAATTTACCTTGCAACTCACCACTAATCCATTATCTACTTTTCATAAGTCAATTCCCAATCACTGAAGAACCTCAGGGATTGACTTACACAGACAGTTCGTATGACGAAGAGGTGAAACGAACTGTCTATCTTGATTCTTTTCTTCCATTACTCAATGATCTCGATGGTATTATCCTTTATTAGCTTTTCAATTAGAAGTAAAAAAAGAGACCGTCGAAAATGCTCAAGTCCGTCGACAAGTTTGAGCACCTTAATCTTAGTGGAAAGAGAACTTTAAGGAAATAAATACTGAAACCAAATTGCTGCAGTTGCTGTGAGTGGCAATATAAATTCCGTGAACTTTCATTCCAACATTCCTTATCAATTCTTATCAGAAGATACCACTTTTTTTTCACCCATTGTATGCTTTTCACATCGTTGACGTAAGCAACATAGTTGTCAAGGCGAGCACCGTCCCCGGATGAGCGTACGAAGCAGTGTACGCACCCAACCATAATAGTTGCCACTTATGGTTACGTGCAGCACAATGCGAACCTGCTGACGGTCACCTTCAGTTGTGCGTCCAGGGAGTTGAGATACGGCCCTTATTCTGTGCTGATGGCCGATCAAACGTACCTTCGAATAAAATAACTTCAGCTTGAAACCACCGGTACCAACGGGACACTGTGGCATGGCAAGCCACAGCCTTCCTGGCAACGCATGTGTTAGTTCCCTTGACAGAGTAGCCTTATAGGAATTCATATATTTAGGATGTCGAAAAGTACGCTGGTCTTCGGGAGGGCGGGGACTTCAAAACTCTGAGTGTTGCCACAAAGCCATGTCTTATCCGCGAAGTCCTTAGCGAACACTATCCACTAATCAGTAGCAAAAACATGCAAAAATTAATCTTGCTTTTTTTAAAAACAGTCTACAAAGCAAAGGTCTAATACGGTAAGGGGCTCCACCGGGACAGCATAACAATCTCCTAGCTCCGAGTCACAGAATAACAAGCTCCGAGCCACTTCCAGGTTCTTGAAGACAACGATCTTGAAGAGGAAGACAAAACGCTCACCTTCAGCGCAGTTTCATCATAACATAAGGCAAAGTAGTAAGGACGTGCGCTGATCACCAACCTCAAAAGCTTTTTTTCGCCATTGGCGAGGTCGTCCTGGCGGCATAAACACACTGCCACGCGATTTTTTATCCAGGTAGTAGCTGTCAATTCTGGAAAAAGCGACATCTCTCTTTCGAATATTCCAGAAACTTCAGCAAGAAGTACCGTTCTTCACGCTCAATGATACGGATACATGAGACCAGTTCTTGAGGACCACTACCACTTTCGCTGCCCTTCACCATCTCCAACGCACGGCCAATAATAAACCACATGTTGCTACTCAGATCAGTTACTAATTCATCGACTTTTATGAAGAAAGTCACGAGAAGCTTAAAAACTTCTTGAAATAATTCAAGGTTACCACAAAGAGTATAACGGAAATTCACATTTTTCTCATAGTCCTTGTTGGGAGAATCAGACTTGTGCACCTCGAATAACAACTCATCCCTAGCCAGCTCAAGATCCATTATGCTGAATGATTATAGATTGGTGCAACAAAAATGGTGTTGTGAAACATATGGCAGTAAAATAACAGCTGAATAGTATTATACATTGGAAAAAGGCCAAAGTTGCATCTACAAGGGAGAAATTAAGATGTAAGAGAATTAATCAGAGTGAAGTGGGAAATAAGAGTTTAGGCTTCCTCAATCCACAGCAGCCAGGGTTCTGAAATCTTGAAACACGTAATGTGTGGAGCAGTGGTGCGCTGGGCGCACTAGTGGTTCTTGATGCTCACCACTTGGTTGATTGCCGCCCATGAGGATAAAGCTTCGGTGGAATGAAAAAAGTGGTCTGCTGCAAGATTTTCCGGCGGATCTTGTGTCCCATTCTTGAGTTACCGGTGAAATATTAACATCACAAATAACGCGCCGTATAGTGAATGTCGTCAACTAACTTTTTGTGAGCTACAAGTAGTTTTCCTTGATCCAGAGCCGCCTTGGTATCTTGGATAGTTCGAGTTATATTGAAAATGTGCTTCAAATTCTCCATAGCAGCTGCGTATTGACCTTAATGAAGTGAATACAGTAGTGCGCCCTTCTGAAAGTGGTCAAAATAAAAGATAAGATTGGTAAGAAAGTTCTGTCAGTGTTTTTCGAGAGGCTTACTCGTTTAATTTTTGATGCTCAAACATGGCTTAGATGCTATGTTTGCTTAACCCATTGCGTACCGCGGCGTTTTCGCGAAAACGGGCGCCTGTGGCCGACGCCTTTTTGTCGACGCGACTCATGGCGCGCCGAGTATAAACAAATAAGATTTTTATCACATACATATGACATGAAAATAATGCATCTACTTCGTATATACATTACACTTGTATGCATGATTGTGATAAGTAAAACTGGATACCATTACGTGATAAACGTGATGGGCTAAAAACATGCGAAAATTGACAAAAAGGTTAATAGATTCAAAAGGGATTGGAAACAGGAAGTAATATGTTTATAAATTGTTCAGTTTTACTATTTCGCGAAATTTTAGTAGAGTCACAGCCAGAATTTTAAATTGACTGGTTACTAAGAATTAAAGGCAGCGTCCGCGATCAACCAAAGTGAAAAACCTCCAAAAAAAACGAACGCGGAGTTCGCAATCACAGCAGAAATCCCACTGCTGGGCTTACGCCTCCTGTCCTGTTAATCCCGCCCCTACTGGTTGACAGTTATCAGTGCTTGCTGGCATTGATGTACGCTGAATTTCTAGAGTTCCGAGGCGGCGACTTGTATTGGAGAACTCACCAGAAGTTTGCGAAACTCGTCCACACGCCTTAAATTTCATAGGGTCTTATTTCGCGCTCTTCAACACCTTTTCCTGCTTTTTTTTGATTAGTGCTTCACTGGCCACCTGTTCTAGCAAATGTGACCCCTGAAACCTGCCAAAGTCCATCGCGGGCGCTGTCTTTAAACAAAGGATATAGTAGCTGAAGAATTTCCCGAAAACTTTCGATAACTCAGCTCTAGTTCGGTCCCGCAATTTCCCACACGTATATTTCTTTCCCGGAGACTTCACAAATATACTGACACTCTTGAGTCATCTAGTAATGCTAGATAAGTTCAAACATAGCGCGCTGCACCATGTGTAGCACGCGGCCATACAGAGGCAAACGGGCGTGCTGCACATGGTGCAGCACGCGGTACGCAATGGGTTAACAAATCTTGCTCTTTTACTCGCATTTCAGTTGCGAGTATGACGTTCGTGACTTTGATGGATCACTTGGGGCTCGGCTTCGCCTCGAATGAATCCTTAAAATTTTTGCTAGCTTTCCCATCTCTGTTCCATGCTTTCCCTTTTACCTATGTGGATTATCTTAGGTTTGCTTTCGACTATTAATGCCAAGGTTTTCATTGCAAGTAGTGAGCAGTAGACGTTTTCTGTTTCTTCATTGCTTATGTTTTGTGAATGTGCTCTGTGGTCAGGGGGGCACTACAGAGCTTCTTGTATCCTTTGTTGAGAGAATGTAGCTTGTATTCAGTTATAAGTAATGTATCATTCTCACTTAGGATGAACAGATTCAGCCTTGATGGAGCAATTATGGTCGTCAACGTACACCCTGCGCACTGATTCCACGTGAGCGGCAGGTTACCGATGTTTTGGAGTTTCGGCAATAAACATAATGCGGCGAAGGCCATGTTGGGAACCCCAACAGATCGATCCGGTTATTTGCAATGAGATGTAGATAGAAGGACGAGTCTTGAGCTGCCGAACTCAAGTCTGCCTCAAAATTTCCGGAATGATGATCTGTGGGGAATAACGGACCATTCTTTCTCTGCTGTGGTCGCACAAGTACGGAGCCATAGTGATTGCGGCTAGCGGCCGGTGGTGTAATGAATAAACGCACTGCTCCAGAGGAACGAGGTCGCACTTCGGAAACCTTGACTATTGCAAATTTTTGCTTTTGTTTGAAGCAATTCATATGAATCTCGAACGCACTTCTGTTTAGCTAATTCATCCCGTTCTTTGATTATGACCATCAGAGCTTGCACAAAGAAATAAAGTTCTTATGGTTCAAGAGCACATGTGGTACATCTTGAAGAGAATTCTTTGCGCTATCTGATGGTATGATTGCCACCATTGCTTGATAAACTCCCTTTCAGAAGACTTTTTGAAGCATGTCAAAAGAGCAACTTCGGACAACATTTTTCTTCAACTACAAATTGGGTCAATCCGCAGTCGAGACAGCTCGACAAAATTTACCAGGTGTGGAGGCCCAATAGTGTTGGAGAAAGCAACATGCGACAATGGACCGACATTTCGTTCTGGAGATTTCAGCTTTGAAGATGAACTTCGTAGCGGTCGACCTAAAGCAACAACTGACGAGGATTCGAGGGTGTTTGTGGAGGCGACCCATCCCAAACAGTTCGAGAGATTGCAGAAAAGCTAGGCGTTGGCAAATCCACTGTTGCGGATGGTCTGAAACGCATTGGGAAGGTGAAGAAACTCGATAAGTGGGTGCCCCACAATTTGAGTGACCAGCAGAAATTAGCACGTCTCGAGGTTTCATCATCACTGCTTTTGCGCAAAACAAACGACCCGTTTTCCGACCGGAGTGTCACTTGTGATGAAAACTGGATCATCCCACTATACAGGGGGGGGGGCAATAAAAAAGTCACTTTTCTTCCTAGACTTTCGAGGCGCTGTAAGTTACACTTTATTGAAATCTGATTGGACACTTTCAACACTGTTACACTTTATTGAAATCTGATTGGACACTTTCAACACTATCTTGAGGAGCATATTAAATACTATCAAGGCTTTCCGCCATAGCCTTCTGGACGAGCGCCAGCGTAAGATTCTGGCACGCGACCGCAATGTGGTGCCTGAGATCAGCAAGATAGTCGATTTCTCCGACACCGTAGACCACCCTATTGAACTCCGCCCGAACCGGGTAATTGAGGGAGTTTAGGTCAAGTGACCTACTTGGATATTCCATCTCCTTTAGGTACTCAACGCCCTTCCATTCCAATTAGGAGATTTCCCTCCGATTCCATGTGGTGGCACCCAATGCCGTAGCGGTACAAAGTTTCCAAGAAGGTACGGGTGGCGAAATGTGTAGAGGATATTCTTCTCGTGTTGCGGAGTCCACGAAGACAATATAAGTCCTTCCATACCAGGTATGCCCGCCCCATACCATTAACCTGTGCCTTGCGACGTTGTCGGAGCTGCTCGATGTTGGAGGTCTTCCAGATCCAGAGTACTGGTCTCCAGGTAGCAATCCATGGGTGACGTAAACAGAAGAAATTCCGCAGCTGTTTGGAAGTGACGTGAATTTCAAGGGTCTTCTCCAGTCAGACTGCGACTGGAGGTGACTTCATATTTCGGTGTACATGAAGCTTATGGGCAATAGCCAGCTCCCGCTTATCGAGGAACATCTCGGGTATCTTCCGCCTTGGTACTCGTATCCACGTCCTCTGTCTGGGCAGCGAAACCTTTACTGATATGTGCACTGCGATCGAAGTGACTTTTTTAACATTGCGCCCCCCCCCCCTCGTATATAATCGGCTATCTCCATCGTGTGTGTGTGTGTGTGTGTCTGTGTGTGTGTGTGTCTGTGTGTGCGTATGTCTGAATGTCACGAAATTCATAGAACCTGAAGAATAACTTGGAGGGGTCGGGTCATGGCGCGGATGGGTTGAGCATGGGACAAAACCTAAGTAGCACCCATGATCCATGGGTAAGCCCGCCCCCAGTGGGCGGGGTGTGGGTCGAAAAGTTAGCGATGTCACTGAAAAAAGTCATAACTCGGTTCTAGAGCAGTCCCCAGATGAGGGAATAGTGCAGTAAACAACAAAACAAACAAAGGGCTGGCTTAACAAACAGAGGAGACGCACTCGAGGTGGGCCGGGCGTACTTGAGATGGCGGGGCTTATCGCTGAAAAAAGCCATAATTCAGCTACAAAGCACTTCGAAGACGGAAAAAGTGGGATAAGGTTAGCAGTGTGGCAAAGCAAATGAAGGAGACACACCCGAAATGGGCGGGGTGTTCTTGAGATGGGCAGTGCTCCCTGTGTCACTGGAAAAAGCCATAATTTGGCTACAAAGCACCTCGAAGACGGGAAAAAGTGGGATAAGGTTAGCATTGGGTTGGCAGAGCAAATGGAGGAGACATACCCGAAATGGGCCGAGTGTACTTGAGATGGGCTTCCCACAAAGATCGGTAACTCGGTTTCCGAAATAGATCAGAGATCGCAGAAAAGTCCATGACGAAGATGAGCATCTGGCAAGAGTCCACCGTGTTTGTGGCATGTTGAGGCCCGCTTACAAAGGGCGGGGCGTGCGTTTGAACAGGAGGTACCGGTTTAAAAAATTGTATGTTTGGTCCTGGAGCAATACAGAAGGCGCAAAAAAGTGGATTATGGTCCCCAAGTGATCACATGTCGGAATGTGCAAGACACCCCCGTTGTGGGCGGAGCGTGCCCGAGGTTGGTGGAGTCAAGTTTGAAAAATTTGTAAAACGATCCAGAGCACTCCAGACACCGGAAAAAAGTTTAAGATTATCGAGGCATACGTTGTGGGCGGAACGTGCGGCTATGTGGGCGGAGCCAATTTAAGAAAATTTCTTAAACGGTTCAGAACCTCCAGAGACCGGGGAAAAAGTAGTAAGACCAGCGAGGGGTTATCAGTTGAGGACATTGTGGCCAAAGCGCGCCCTGAGGGGGTGGAGCCCAATTCGAAAAACTCGCAACGCTTCCACAGCACTCCAGACAGCGGGAAAAGTAGTTGCAGATCACCGAGGGGTCACCGGTCTACAAGTGTGAGGCACAACCGTTGTGAGCGGAGCGCATGGCGAGATGGGCGGAGCCAGTTTTAAAAGTTCCTAGAGCGGTTCCTCAATGCTCCAGACACCGGGAAAAAGTAGGTCGTCCAGGGGCCATCGGTTTACAAGTGTGAGGCATACCCGTTGTGGGTGAAACGTGCGTCGAGGTGGGCGGGGACAGTCTTGAAAATTCTTCAAATTCGGTTCCAAAGCACTCCAGGCCTGTTTTGTGATACGGCCCGGTCTTGCAGGGCGTGGCTCCATACCGTCTACCTGCATTCGTATGATCAAATGCTCGACTAATATCCGGCTTTTCTGTCATCTTTCCACTTAATCAACGCTCCTTGCATCATTCCATACATTGTAATAGTGTTGAAAATAGCAGGTATGATGTGGAATGTAAACGTGCTATTGGTCAAAGAATGTTGACCATCTGTTCAAATAAAAGAAAAGCCGGAAACTAGGTGGTTAGTGAAATAAGTGAAAGAAGATAAGCGCGGCGTAACCGCCCTCGCTCGGCGAAGCCGAGCTGCATCTCAGGAGGCGCGCCGTCGTATGTTTTTGGCCCCGAATTTTTTTGTAAATATCTCAATAGCGAACCAGCCTGAAGATTAGAGGTATGCACCGCCACCATCCATTGCTACACGCCAGCGCTCAGGCAGCTTGCCGATTCCATCCTCCCAGAAGGGCGGGGGCTGGGACTTGAAGAAGGCCACAATGCAGCCGATCACCACTGTGACATGATTTCACGGTGGTAATTGTGCGGCATTGTGGCCTGCAAATACAGGGTGCGTGAGTGACAGCTAGTATGATGAAAGAGTATCATACGCACACGTGATGACGAAATACCAACATCCATGCCAAAACAGGGGGCCAGAAACATATGCATCAACCTAATAGCAATGCATTCCCGTCCGTTTCTCAGCTAGTTTTCAACTTCTTTCGCCCAACCCTCTATTGCGAACCCCCACTTTTATTGTGATACTATTTATTCTGACAAAAAAATCGTTTCTCTGGTGCCCAGTAACGATGTATTTTCTCTCCATTGCATCATTACTACAATTACAGTGTTACTAAATCCTTGGTAGTTCTGCTTAACAGCCGCTTGAAAACTTAATCTCCGCGCTGCTTGCTTGCTGAAAGAGCATAGTTTCTTGACCATTATAGCATCATAAAACATACTTCTTCACAGTTCGCCCACAGCTTATTTTCTGTAGGGGTTTGCCCTAAAAAGTTTCTAAGAATTTTTTACATCTTCGTACAAAACTCAGGGTTCTCTCATGTCATCTTTTTCTCAATCCTTTTTCTCCACTCCTTAATTTTCTCTCAATTCCTTTCCCTATGTAGTCCGTGTCCTTGTTTCGTCAACCCTACTGCACTGACGAGCCTTTGGGTTGGCCAGACAACAGTGGTTCGTCTGCGGTAACAGGCGAAACGGACCATCTGTGCTTTGTTTTCTTTTTCCAAAATTTTGTTTTTCTTTGTTTCTAATTGACCCACTCTTCTGCATTTACATACTAGAACTAGACGTGGAATATCTCATGTCGTTGAACAGTTCTACCATATTTCCATAGCAGCCGATAAATTGATAAGAATAACAATGTTATTCTCGAAAATTCATCTCTGTAAAACCATTAAGTGTATTCAGCCCCTTAACTGTACTTTAGACCAAAAATCTGACCTTGGTGACGAGTGAAATTTTTCACCAATTACTGCCATAGAGGAGTGGCGGAGTTTCAAAAAGCCGTAGGAGAGATTTTGTGCCTCTTTTGAGCATATCAAACGAAATCAGCAATGTTGCACTCCTCGTCACTCCCCATGGTAGCAATTAATGAGAATGTCACCCGTTTGCGAAGACAGAAGTCTAATTTCTACAGAGTCAAGAAGCTGAATACACAAAACGGTTTCACCAAGCAATTGATGAGTTTTGACGAATGATGTTTCGCTGAAATTCTGGTGAAGACATGACACATTTTACATATTCATTAGTGTAAGAAGTACAAGTGTGTAAGTAACAGAACGTGAGAAATATGAAAATCTGATGTTTCTATTTGTAAATGCCGACAGTGGGTGAACACGGATGTTGTGCTGAGATATAAAAAAAACAATGGGAACTTTGAGGGCAAACCTCAAGAAAAGAAATGAGCTGTGTGTGAGAAGTAAATGTGTCATGATCCTATAATGGTCATAAAAATTGCTCTTCCAGCAAGCAAACAACATGGAAATTGAGTATTAAGCAACTGTACAAAATTTACTAGCGGTTTAGTATTACCATAGTTGTACAGCAATGCAATGAGGAATACAGTAGCCGATAATGATCATCGTTACTGGACAGAATAACCGGAGAAAATTTGTTTTTTTTAATAAATAACAATAATGATAAATAGCAGAATAATAGTGGGTTAGCAGTGGAGGGGAGGGGGGAAAGAAGTCGACAATTAGTTCAAAAATGGACGAGTGTGCGTAGCTAACAGGGAAGGTTGAATGAACTGTATACCGGCTGAAAGGTCTTTGGATGGGAAGCACGAAACCGTCTTCCATATGTGCTGCGGACCACCCAGAAAAGAAGTTAAAGAGCTTTTTAGAGGGGGGGGGGAGGGGAGGAGAGAATACTCGCATTCAGTACAAATTGGCGGCGTAAGGCCGAAACCATCGTAGCAGCGTGGGAGCGGTTACGTCTTAGGGCTCACGGATGCGTGGTCGAGGGCTTCTATCCTTCGTGCGTGTGCTTTTTTGCATTTTTGCGAAAGTGGTCTCTGGCACTTCAAAGCGATTTTGAATGACTCTTGTGCTTGACAATGTCGCCACGTAATGTTTCTGAACTGACGGAGCCACTGTAGACGATTCCATGGAGAACATTTTTTAGCTGCTGGCTTCTTCTTTCATTGCTTTGGAAAACACTTTTTCACATCAAAAATGCACGAATGAGTTTGCTTCGAAAAATGACTCCATTCTACAAACGACATGACCAGAAACCGAATCTGAAACCGCAAGAAGTTGTGCGCAAAGACGAGTATAGTTGGAAATTGCTTTAAAATGATGTGGCGTTGATGTGGTCATGCTGGGGATCGTGATGGACAAAATTTTCATTCATCACCCACATTTTGTCGAAGGATGTTTGATCCCAGAGTGGTGCTTTCGCACTTGCTGGATGTTTTCGGCTCATATGACAATCTCGCCAGCCAGAAATGTTCCATGGAATCGCTCGCAGTGACTCCATCACTTCAGAAAGATGACGTCACGGCATTATCAAGCACAAGAGTTATGCAAAATTGCTTCGAAGTGCACAGGGCCCACTTTCAAAAAAAATGCAACGAAGCACAAGCATCAAGGATCCAAACCCTCGACCACGCATACGTGAGCCCTACAACGTAACCACTCGGCAACGCTGCTACGATGGCGTCAGCCTTACGCCGCCAGTTCGTACTGAATGCGAGTATTCTCCCCCTAAAAAGCTCCATAAATTTTTCTGGGAAATCCGCAGCAGATATGGAAGACGGTTTCGTAATTCCAGTCCTAAGAATTTTCAGCGGGCATACATTTGATTTCAAATGGCCACTTCGACCTAACTTCCTTCCCTTTTAAGGCAGTGTTCATCGCCGCTGCTGTCGCGAAGTTCACACTTCGCGACAGCAGCGGCGATCGCGGCGACCTCGGCGATCGCCGCGATCGTCGGTACGGGCGCGCCCCAATATTACTGGGACCACTCCGAAGGCTTTTAGGGAGAGGCGACTCAATGTCATGCTTTTTTTCCCTTTTACTGCAATTTCCTTAGATGCTGAAGCTTGGTTTGACACAAAGAAAGAACCCAACTGAATGGCTTTTGCTTTCTATTTTCTTTCTTGATTCAGGATAAAAATGACCAAAAAGCGTGAAAGCTTCATTTAGAGTAGGTTTTTATGGTTTCTTTTTTCACTCGACGAGCTTATACATGATGGTATAAAGTTTTGACCTGTTGAGGTGGCGTAAAATGATTAGCGTTTTGGTTCCTAGGTGAGTTTCTTTGTGTTTCTTTTTTTTTCTTCGTTGTTTGAACCCGACCTGTAAGCTATAAATGTTTTGGAAATTGGAACAGTTCAGACGACAGGAACTTTTAAGGCGCTTGTATAAATTGAAAAGATAAAAACAAAAGAAACAAAAAGAAACTCACCCAGGAAATGGAGTTGGCCTTATCTCGACCTAAAACGAAGTGAAACCTCCTTACCTCATATTCCGGATCCGCTCACGTATAGAAAGTCGTTAGTTATCAGTTATAGCCAATTAAGAGAAAAGAATGCCTCACAAAATGGATTCCCTCCTTTTTCAAGCGAGCGGTTCATAATAGCGTTGGGGCGCGCTCTGCCTCGTACCGGTGATCGCGGCGATCGCCGAGGTCGCCGAGGTCGCCGATCGCCGCTGCTGTCGCTAGGTATGAGCTGCTGAGCCATCACTTCGCAATTCGGCGTGAACATTGGCGTCTTGCCAGTGTTGGTCGATCGATTCTATCGAGGTGATAAGTAGCTTGGACGAGTTTTCCGACCAAAGAGAGCGGATGCAGGGACTTGGTGGAAGTGGCAATTACGGCCAGCAGCGTCCCAGAAACAATTTCGCAACTGGCGGGTACGCCATCCCACCGCCTCCCCTCTGAAGCAACGCGCTTATACGTTACACCACCGGCTCCACGGCGCAGTTGGTTGCCTTTCCGAACTTGTGCGAACAGAGCAGAGAATTAAAGGTTCGTATCCCTTTAGAGGATTTCCGGAAAAAAAATAAGGCACGCTTGAGTTAAGCGGCTCCAGACAGGTCCATCTATATACATCTTGTTGCAAATGGCCAGATCGACCTGTCGCGGTTTCTTGTGAGCCAGCTGATGCGAGTTTTTGTTGAAGACTGAAGCAGTGCTCTTGAGGTATGTGCTGTTGAGGATATTTCTTTTGTCACTTTCTAAAGAGATGCCTTTTTAGAGACCCACCTAATACCACTTTCTTTCATTCGTTCCACTTCTTTGTGTTTGTTTATTTCGTTCCTTGCTCTTAGTTCTATATTTCTGCCGAATTCCCACTTGATTCCACACATTTACGTGGTAATCATGTGTTCTTCATGTACGTGGCTATGACGTGCTCTATATGGACATACCACATAAATAAGTAAATATCAAGTAACCAATGAGATTACTACTGAGCGATCTACGGAACTATGTATAGAATTCATCGAACAACAAACAAACCATGTCGTGCATTCGCGTCCCTCAATTCACGCATTTTCTCCCGTAGCTGAGGGAACGGAGTGAGTCGTTGACGGATAGCTGCTATGCTGAACATTGTAAATTACCCTTTAGAAGAAAACTTCATCTTCCTGACAAGTGCGCATTGGTATAGAATTGGCTTGGCACTGCTGGGACATTCGGGCTAGATGTCATGGAACCGCTCTATGGGGTCGACGTTTCGAACGAGTAGTCATCCAATGTATCCTGAAAGCGGTCCAGAATCCCAGCGCTGAAGCTGGTTGCAGTGTTCCCTTGCAGCTCCGAACAAATGAAAGAAGATCCCATCAACAGTCACTAATCCTCTTTCCAAGGCGGGAAATGAAAACGTTCCCCAAAATTACGACTGGAGCCTACGAGCTTGGAAGGTGAGCCTTTGACAAAAATTTCGAAATACGTAAAAAAAACCTGTCGCTCTCTGCGTTACTAAGTGAGTAAATGAGGCCTGATGTGAAGGGCATATTGAAAAAAGTACACATTATCAAGCATCCTTCGGTTCAGACTCTCTGAGTGGCGCATCACCTTCCGTCGGTCACCAAGCTGATGGAGCGGATGCCTGAGAGGGAGCAGAGATGTACTCTGTTGAGCCCCAGCAAAAGAAATACCTAACGGAATACTTCAACTATTGTGGCGCCAACCTAATTGCACACCGTGAAGCTGTACGAGAGTTCAGTCAACGCAAAGCAGAGAGTATATGTTCCTATCTGCCACAGAAGTTCAGCTTCATGTTCGAAAGGATCCCGACTTCATCGCTATATAGGCGATGGAGAACTATAGAGAAAAGCGACTATCCAGGTACATAGCCTTCCAAGTCCTTAGGAAGGCGTTTGAACGCCTACCTTGGCAAACCACCGGAAGAGTGAGTACGTTCGGCACTTCGGAACAGATCTAGCCTCTGGCAGAAGCGTGGGCCAATCAGCTGAGACTTGAAAAAACGCAGCTTACATGAAACTAACTGAAGGAGATCACTGGAATCCTCAGCGAGCGCGGTGATCCGGGAAGGGCAAGAGATACTGAGCAATGGTGAGGCCTCGAGCCTTGGCACTTGAGCGAGAACTATGAAGGGAACAATCCAGTATGTTATATTGTGCCTCACGAGGTTTTTAGGTGGAACTATTCATTGAATGGCCTGACGTTTCGAGTAATCATTTTAGACTGTGTTGATGTTATGATGAAGCAGTCATCGATATGGAAATGGACGACTGTTTTCGAATAATTAATGAACAGACACAGTACATTAAGCTCACATGCGAAACACCAAGAGACGGTTGGCTTCCCTATCTTAACACACAGGTGAAGGTATCCGGAGGCATTGCTTGTGTGAAAAGGTACGTAAAACAAGTTCGAAGAACATCCTACTTCATGCCATGTCAGCTTATCCACAATTCGTCAAACGTGCAGTTGTCAACAACATGCTGAGAACAGCAACGAGTATGTGCACAGGCGAAGCTGAACGTCAAGAATAATGACCTTTAGCATGTAAGATAGCTGCCAATAACTGTTATACAGTACCACAGCGCATGGAATGCAGCGCACGAACAAGCGAGAAAGTCCGCGCCAAAGCAATTTGCCACCATGTCTTCCTTTCATCTCCGATAAGGTCACTGCTGCAATACAATGAGGCATTTCTAGAGCACAGCTGCAAGATGCCGTTCAGTTAATGAACATTACTAATAACAACATCAAGCAGCAGCTAGTTTGAAACAGGCTGTACGACAAGCAGTGAATAGTGGGAGAGTGTGTCTCGGTGAAGATGTACGCAGATGATGTTAAAATTTACAAGAGGATAAGTGGGCAATCCGATTGTGAAGAACTTCAGAGAGCTATTGGCCTGCTTGGTAACTGGGCGAGAATTTGGCAACTTCCTCTTGCCCCGCCTAAAACATTATGTATGAGGATTTCGTCTAGTTCGAAAGCTCTTCCTTTCCCATACACCATATACGGTGAAGTCGTTTCTCCCGTCAACTCTGTCAGAGATCTTGGCTTCCGATATTCAAATACCCTCAATTTTTCCGAACATATCAAAAATCGATGTAACTCTGCTTTTCTGAGGACGGTTCATGTTTTCAAGGGTCTGTCTTCCACAAACAAGTCAGTCTTCTTGAAAGCATATAAGACATACGTTCGCCCTTTGGTTGAGAGTGGGGCCACGGTGTTCTTCCCCGCCACTAAACGAGATATTTGTGCTTTAGAGAAAGTGCAAAACAATTTTACCCGCAAAATTTTTTTAAGAACTAAGAGCTTCTTGTATTCTAGGATCCCCAAAGCCTCCGTTAGAGACAAGTACTTTGAACTCTCCTCTCTTGAAACACTTCGTAAAGTAACAAAGAATATGGCCATTCCCAATTCGCTTCGACAGTTCAAGAAGCTTGCAGCTGGTCAGCTACTTAGTCATGAAACATCCTAGTTAACTGAGATTGACTCTTGCTTATCATGTCTCCTGTTTCCGGTTTTGATTGAACACTTCTTATCGGCTTGTTGTCAGATTTTGAATTAGCCGCCTTGTGAGTTTCTTATCACTTCGTAATTTGATTTCACTGAGCGAATTTTTTCCGGAATGCTGACGTATCGTTCACCTTCCTTTGGAGTTTCTGTTAGTTTCTCTCTATTTAATTGGTTTTTAGTTTGCTTTCTCACGTTTGCCTTTTTAGCAGCGTAATAAACATAAACATAAACAACATAAACATTTGTCCGTACGGAAAAATCGGTGATTGCGCTCAAACGGCCGTGTTCCACCAGACTGAATGTCGGACATGCGAATGCACCTACATCGGAGAGAAAGGAAGACCGCTCATTAAACGAGTCTAAGAACACCTAGCCAGCATGAGGCGCGGTAATCTTACTACAGCGCTTAAGAAGCATGAAGCTGAGGTGCATAACGGCGACAACTTTGCGATAAAGTGCACCATACTGGCGCAGGAGACGGAGATTGCGGCCAAGAAGGCATTAGAGGCGTTTTGGATTTCTGTCAGAAATCCTCGTATTAACTAGCGAGACAAGCGTCGGTCAATTTCCAATAACCTCTTGTCGTTCATTCCGTATTGCGAGCTATAAAGTCACCCGTGCTCCCTGCGTCTCCGCGTATCGATACATGTAAGGGAACGCTATATGTAGTAAGTCTCATTCGCTACTGGTTGACTCATGGAATAGCGGATTATTTCGCTTTTCGGTAGAATAAAGGTGAGCGCCTTCGTGTTGGGTGAGATGCTCGGTTGAGTTTCACTACGTTATCGGAAATATGGGGTGGATTAGGCGCTTAGCGGGGTAGTGTACATCTCTTGATCTCGAAATACTTCTAGGCCTCTGAAGAAGACGATCAGTCGAAACGTAAGGCCATCAATAAATAGTTCCACCTGAAAACCTCGTGAGGCACAATCTGACATTCTGAATTGTTCCCTTCATAGTTCTCGCTCAAGTGCCAAGGCTCGAGGACTCACCACTACCCAGTATCCCTTGCCCTTCCCGGATCACCGCCAGTCGCTGAGGATTCCAGTGATCTCCTTCAGTTTCATATAAGCTGAGTTCATTCAATTTCATTGATTAGTTCTACCTATTGAGTTGTCCGGAAAGTTTTGAGAAAATTCACACTTTTAGTTTGAAGAAGTGTAGCAAGCGAATGCCCCAGCAGAACGTCATATGTCAAGTGCTATAGAAAGAGAAATGTTTGCAGCTGAATACTAATGCTGCTTGTTATTATTCTCCATCGTTGGTATGATTTGACATTACCTGAAAATGTGCGAGCGTGACGACTCCCAACGCCTTTTACTTCATCTTAATCGTTCTGGCTCCTCTACCGGTTAAATCGAGATTAAGAGTAACCCTCTCCGACGCTGGATAAAACGCTTCGAAATTATCTATATTGGGAGATCAGATAAGATCTCTTCCATGGAAATTTAGCTTAGATGTTACGTACTCCCCATTCTTAATACTCGCTTAGTTCTAGCTCCCACGCAAGGTCATCCCGCCCAAAAGGTAAGGAACATAGGATGGACAACATTTATTATAACTATGAATAATCACTATCTCTTTTTGTTGTTGATAAGTGTTAAGTGAGCTGGTTGAAATTTCTCAAAACTTTCCGGACACCCTAATAAAAACCTCGTGAAGCACGATATAACATACTGAATTATTGAAAACTAACATGCCGAGGTTACAAGAAGAGAGAAGCTGGAGAATATGAAGGGAACTCACTCTGCTGGAATGAGAATGCTGTCCATGAAACAGGGCCACGACTGGACCCGAAAGATACAGAAACCAAGACGTCAGGGCTACTATGCCGACGGTTTCTGTCCAAATGAAAGCAGGAGAGCAACGACGACTCAGACTCAGAGGAAGAAGTGCATCCCCTAAAAAGCTTCGCATACGTATCGATGTGAGATGGGAATATCAGCGAACCGCTCGAAGAAAATCTCGAGAGTTCAAAGCCGCGTTCGAGAAGGGTTAGATACGCATCCTTTGGAGAATGAACAGTGTGAACAGTGCCAAAGCATTGTGATGTGAATGGTATCACGGTATAGAGATACGTTCATACTTCATGGGCAGTACTTAAGGGTTTGCTGCGCACCGCGCTCCACCGGTATCGTTAGGGCGCTGCAGTTGTCCTCATAATCAAGACGAAATTCCTTCGGAGCGTTGTAGTGGTTCAACGACTAACGGCGGACGATATGGGGATCCTGCATCTGCGATAGGTCCGTGGTCCGTGGCCACTGGTCGCTCGATCCCCTCTCTCGCGACTGAACCGTTCCAGCAGAGTTGAATATGCCCTACTTCTTGGCTGTTTTTCCCCTAATTGAAATGGGATCCGTCCTGTGAAAAAGAAGTATCAAGTTATCTGCATTACAGGAACTGTGAATCTTTTCTCGCTCCTCGAAGACAACGATTACGAAGCGTCGCGCAATCAAAGCTGTTCCAACATATGCCTGAACGCCTTAGCAGTATCAAGGAAGTATTTAAAACTAAATGGATGTATTCTTCTCATTCTTGCCTCGCGCATGAATACTATAACACTTCAAAGCAATGAAAATGAGAAAGATCTTTTTCAATAAATACCCGGTTTCTATTGAACTGATATCTTCTGCTGCAGTATGTAGGTGAGCAATGGCTGTACGAATGCCTTCTAGTTGTGACTGAACTCCTGTCCTCAGCATAGCTTCGACGGCGGCCTGAAATTTCAAGACGTCTGGAATAAAAATTAAATAACGGCCGCAAAGTTTGAGTGCGCGTGGTAGCGACGCACTCAAACTTTTCGTCCAAACTCATATTACTACATAACATTCAACTACATTACTTAGAATTAGGTTTTGCAAAAATTTCTAAAAACTCAAACTAAAACATGGACGTAAACCTTTTCGATATTTTTCAAGGACTAGCAAGAACGTTTTCAAAAAAGTTTTGAATTTATGACATTTGAACGTGTTGCTCCTGCCCTTCCTTACTGGTGAGCACGAAGGGAGGATACCGTAGTTTCTAGTTTCCGTCTGAGGCAGCGGTCAGACTTCGCGACGGCAGCGCTTCAGTCGCGCGTTCGATGCGATCGATACAATCGAGAGCATGCACATCTATTGCGCCGAGTTTCCCGCGAAACGGAAACTAGACTACTTCCTTGAAATGAATAAAAACAAAAAACTTAATACTTAACTCAAGAAAAATTCAATATTTGAAAATTATAACAAGTATAAACTCGTTATATCACATTCAAATCACATCATATTAACTCATTATATTGATACACCAGTCGGATCACCTGGCTGCCGCCGGGTGCTTCTCCTTCTTTGTCACGGCCCGGCTTAGCCGGGGCGGCCTGGCTTCGTCAGGCACTCTTCGCTTAGGCGAGGTAGAGTGTGCAATATACGCCTAGCCGTCACAGTGCACTTTCTAGCAAAATATAGAGAAATAATTGGAAATAACTCGAGTAATGGGTTAAAGTTGTCAGGCCAGAGGCTCGTGCAACATACAGCGCTTCGTTACTCTCGGAAGAGAAACAGTTGTAGAGTCATGGACGCCGCTGGAAAGAAGAACTTTGCTTTGTTTTCCAGGTAAGAAAGTGCGCCGCACGTGGAGCCCTCATGTTACCACCGACGGGAAGGTCCTCCTCAGAAACGCTGTTTTAGAACTTCTTTTTGGATTGTATGAATTTCTCGATTTTCTCGTTTCAGACGCTCAATATACCCCCCCCCCGCCCCCCGCTTGACATCACAGCATCTATGTAAGAGCACACCGACACTTTTAACTGGATGGTTTTGATTCTGACGACATCAAAAGAAAGAACTACACTGACCCTCTAATATTTGGCAATGAATCGGTAAAAAGTGGTAAGAAATGTGATGAAAATTTATTTCAGCGAGTCTAATCAATTGATATGATTACTTACCACACGCCGTCAGTGTCCCTTCACAAATTTGGAATTTGGTACTTCGAAAGCTCTAACACATTGAACAACGATGACCTCTTATCAGTCCCCATCAGTTGTTATGGCTTTTCATCACCCACCGTTCCTGTCCCCATGTCACCCCCTATATCACCTGCTGGAACCAACGCTGACTCTGAGACGCACGGTATGGAAACAGTGGCCTTATCTTTCTGACGCCCCTTCCAATCTTATCAGATGCTGGCAGTTGTTGTCACCAACGTAGTGTTCCTTTCCTAAACTTTACATCGTATCTCAGAATCAACCTTCACTGTTGCTGTGACCCGCGTGATGGACTCAGTGACACCCTTCTGACATCCCTCGAATCTTATCAACATGTGACAGTCCTTGTCATCTACCAATAACATTCCTGTCTCATACCCTACATCATATGTTGGAATCAACACCTCGCTGATGCTGCGACCCGCGTTACGAATATGGTGAGTGTCCCCTTCTGAGGCCTCTTATCAGAAATTATCAACTGATATCACTTCATATCACCCACCAATAGTGTTCCCGTCACACCCCTACATCACTTCTTGGAACCAAAGTCTCGCTGCTACTGGGACTGGCGCTATGAATTTCGTGACAAACAGACAGACGCACACACATGGCCGATTATATGGTAGGATTGTAACCGTGCTCCCATTGCAAACCTGAAATCTATCCTTTTGTCAATTCTTTTCTCGGATTTAGTACCAAAAATCTCAATAACCTTCACACGAAAATCCAGCAACCTGTTAGAGCAGCCTCTGAAGCATCCTACCGCTTGATGCGTTCTCCACCACTGTAGGGTTTTTTCTGGAATGCACTCCCGCCTTCGGGCAGTTTAACGCTTCGAATGGTCCTTTCTCAGGTTGTTGATGAAAGATAGTCGTGGTCATAGTGATAAAGCCAGTTGCTGCTGATCATGGAAAGTAAACAACTACCATGCTTCTGAAATCCAGTTGCTTTAGCGGCCGTACATGTTTAGCGATAAGAGCATAGGAGTGAGCTATGTACGAAGCACTGAGAGCCTAATACCTGAAATAATCGCATTGTGGCTGTAAGCGGTGATGCGGATTCCAACATGACTCCTTCAACCCTTATCAGTTGCTGTCACTTGATGTCACCCGTGAGTGGATTTCCGCCCCTCTCCCTATACTACTTCTTTGAACCAAGGTCCCACAGACCCTGCAACCTGCCCATCAAAGTTGGTGACCCTCCGCATCAGAGGCCCCTTATCTTATCAAATGTTATCAGCTTCTGTCACACACCAGTCATGTCCACTTCCCCTCCCCAATATCACGTCTTGAAATCAACGTCCCACGGTCGCTGCAACCTGCGCTAAGAATTTGGTGACACCCGCGCCAAAGCCCCTTCTCGGGTCTTCAGATGTTATCAGCTTCTGTAAGTCACCACCCTACCGTTTATATTACTTCTTTCAGTCACCCTCCCCTTCCAAGTCCCTTATCGGATCTTATCAGGTGTTATCACTTTCTGCCACCCACCATTCATGTCCACTTCCCTTCCCCTATACCACTTCTCGAAATCGAGGTCCCACAGTCGCTGCAAGCGCTACTAATCTGGTGACTCTCAGTGTCTAAGGCCCCTTATCAAATCATATCAGATGCTATCAGATTCTGTCACCCGCCAAACATGTTCCTGTCCTACCGTGTATATCACTTCTTGAAATCACAGTCCCGCGGCTGCTGCAACTTGCGCTACGAACTCGGTAACCCTCCCCTTCTAGGCTCTTTATCAACTCTTATCAAGTGTTACCACTTCGCCCACTAAAAGTGTTCCCGTCCTGCCATGTATATCACTTCTTGGTACTGTCATCCTCTCTTTTCAGCGACGCTCGCTATGAATTTCGACAGACAGACAGACGCACACACAAGCAGACAAATGCACACACACTTACAGACATACTTAGTGGATTATATATAGTAGGACTATTAGCTACTGATTTCACGTATAGTTCAACAAAAGATCCTGAAAGAAACGTATTCCATATCAAGCATTGATCGGATTGGTGCTGCGGTGAAGATCCTCGGTGTGGATTGTCCGAAATAAAATTAACACTACTTCCACCAGCAAATAAATTGCAATTTCCGTTGCATAGTGAAAATAAGTTGGAATCTTACCCGGTTTATCATCCGCACTCCCCAGGGAGCTCCTGCTTCCGTGACCGCGGTCAGCAATCGCCTTGAATGAATCCAAAAGAGAGACTACAACTCGAAGTGGCTGTTTGAAATGGTGTGTATACCGTATGACGTCTCCTTGGAGGAGGTTTACAAAGCCGTATTCCTTATCTGTTGCGGACCTCTCTGAACGATGGTACGGGTGTTCATTAGGGGAAGCATGCTCACACTCGAAAGAAATTTCCTGTGGAAAGCTGCTTCAGGTGGAAAAAACTGCATTAAACTGCATTCGAATTGCAGGCATGAAGCCAACCGCGTAACCGTTGAGCTGCGATCGAAGCAGTCTCACCCTGGAATTTCGAACTGTGAATGATTATGGCTGCATTTCAAAAACCCTTCCCAACCCGTTCGGATAGGTGCGCAGCAGGTGCGGAATACGGTTTGGGATCACCGTTCAAATGCAGTCGGTGTGTATTCTATTGCAAAGGGTCACTTCCTGATTAGAAAAGCTACACCAGCCGCATCGGAACGTTCTGCTACCCTCACTTACAAATCCATAGAAAATTCGTTCAAGAACCACGTGGCCCAATACCAGCTGTCCTTTGCCTGACTTTCAGATGCTAATTTGGGGAGCGTGACAAAAATCCCAAGGAAAAACAAGCGTCAAACAACTCGATCACGTTTACTGCCCGGCAGAACCGTTACGCAACGTCGTAAAAAAATGGACCTAGATATAATAAAGGAAGGAAAATCTCTAGTTCCTTTTTGCAGTACTGCGATACTGCAGTCGGTGTTCATTACTGAACCACAATGCATGAGTAGACATATTCTGAATAGAGGATGTTGAGCAAGAGTTTGGCACTATTATCCCTTTACTACCCCTCTCATCAATTTATACCAGATTTCAATCAAAAAATTCCCGTAAGGGCAAACATGGTGGAATTTCGACTCCCCCCCCCCCAACAATCTGCCCCTTCCCCCACCCTGCCCATTTAGCTTATTTGCCCCTCTCAATGGAAAAGGGTCCCTAAACACACATAAGATTATAAGTTCAGGTTGTCGCAAAGAGCTTGCCTTATCGTATAGTTGACCTAAAAACAAGAATATCACATTCGGTTGGAGAGAGAATGCATGATACATGTTGAGGGCCTTAGCGCCAAATCTAGCCGGTACACGGGCAAGTGTCTCCGCTCCGAAGGGATGCTCACCTGGAAAGGTCAAAAAGTTAGACATTTGCAATAAGGTGCACATGGTTACAGTCGTTTTGAGATGGTGAACTCAAAACTATCTTTAACACATTCTGGACCGGTTGTGCGAGGCTCTCTGCATTTCGTCACTTTTTGAATCGATAATCAGTAATTTCAGCTGCTTCTTTCTACTTGGAGATATAAGCATTCTCCGTCTAGAAACGTGTTATGGTAACTTTGCAACATGAAAAGGATGCCAAACAGACAACGTGAAGCAGCGACGCGCTGGCCCGAAGGATGGGTGTCTGTAGCGGACGCACATTGCACAAAGCAAGTACCATATTCGTGTTCACAGGTCAAATAACCCGTAGCCGGCACACCAACGAAATGTGAGGTTTTGACATAACTTCGAAGAAATAGAGTTAGGTTAGTCATGGCTGACTGGTAGCTCACAGCGATGCGACAATTAGCCTACTGTTGATGACTCGTCTTCGAGTTTAAATTACTCTTCAGTCATGTCTGCGAACAACAATACCTGGCTCACTTATTCGTGCCATCTACACCATTTTCCTCATTACAGGGAGGAAATTCTTCCCAAGGCGATTCATGATGATAGATGAGCTCCAATCCGCTGCTGATTACCCATAACTAGCCTACATTTCCAAGTCAGAGAGAAATACCAGATCTGGCCAGAAACGCCGTCTAACGCCTTCTCCCCAGAGGCAAAATGACCCGCTGAACATTAATATCAACTATTTCATTCAAAAACCCTTGTGCCATAAGTTACGAGGGGGACAAGCACAACCGCTTCTTTTCCACAATGGTTCACTTTTCGGAAAAAAAGCTGATTGCAGGTTTCCCTACAGGCTAGTGCAGGCCATCAGAGATGTGAGAAGCTTTGTCAGCCATGTTCTTGAAAAATGGGCAGTATCACGGGGACCGATCTCACGACCTGTCTCCTGGGAAACCCGCTCGCTACCTGTTGCGCTCCACTCGAATTTGAGAAAAACTTTCCACGTTTGCTTGCGATAGCATGCAAAACAACCACGCGGGGATGAATCCTTTCATAACTTCGTTCAGAACGCTCTGCAAATATTGAAGGTAGATTCGAGTTCACGACGCGTGCAACGGTGGGCACCTCATTGGAAATGGCCGACTACATGGCTAGAAGAAAACTTCCAGTTGAACTGTGGCCGGAATTTTGAAATTAACGCAGCAACTAGTCAAGGGTGCTGAACAATCGAAAGCTTAAAAGTCACCATTTTCCTATCTGCCTTTTTACGCATCTCCGGAAGTTTCTCGAGCTGATCCGGCCTCTGAAGTAATGAAGCTATTTGGTCCAAAGCAGCCTCATACCCATTATCTTCCATTCTGAAATGTTAGCGACATTTTTTTCCGAAGAATCAGATGCTAGTCTCCTAAGATGAATGTAGAAAATGGGTGCACCGTTATTCATAGCACAGTCTTCAAACGAAATCATTTATCAGTGAAAAACAAACACAACTCCTGAGTGACGGACCTTAATCTAGGCACATAAAAAATATTCAACCTACAAAAATAAGCAATAAATAGAAGTAAGTTACAGATTAGTAAGAGGCACAGTTGAACAAACTGATTTAGGTATTCACAACTCTTCTTTCGTAGCAGCTCCAGCACCGGGGTATTGTTGCCCCTCCAATGTCACCTATAACTTTCAACGACATCCAGCTTAGCGTTTATGAGAAAGTTGTGACAAAAATGTCGAGAGTTTGAAAAAGTGGCGACATACCTCGGTGACCTCAGCCTGTTTCAGCAAGAAATCTTTAGCCTCAAATGCTTGCGAACCATCAGGAAACATGAAAATGGCCCGATCGTCGTCAATTAAGAAAACCTGGAAAGAGAAAATGTGCTGGTCATCTATCGCAGTCTTCTGAACCTCAGAGATCTGATCTTTCACATCTATTCGAATCAACTTTTTACCTATTAAAAAATTGTGGCTGTTACTCACTTGGCATTGGACGTGATTATTGTGAAGCATCGAACGCCAGAGTTCCGTCATCTTCTCCGTGTAAGACCTATCTTTCTTTGAGGGCACTAGTGGATCTCGAACATTGACGAACATCATTAGCGTTTGACCTTTTTTTGTCATTTTCAGCAAGTCTTCCGGATTTTTAATCTAAAAATCATACAAACAACAGACGTGATCAAACTGACTGCGGAGGGATCCCAGGGCTGTTCACAATTATTTAGATGCCGTTGAAGTACTCTTAGAAAGTACTCTTAGACTCAACACCTATTTCGAATCATTATTACTTGTTGAACACAGTCAGGAGTGAACCTGCTACATACTTCGCAAAAGGATCCGTGATTCCGGATATCCATTCTGCTCGCCGTTTGCCCAATCTGCGGATTCTCCCGATCGATGCGTATGCTTCCCAATGTCGCGGATTCCTCTAAATCACCCTCAGTTCAAAATCGGGTCATGCAGATCAATTTGTATTCCTTCCTTCAACGATGATCCTTCGTCGATTTTCCACATCCGCGAAGTATGAAGACGCAATAAGAAGTAACTTATGACTATGACTTTGTCTTTTATCAACACTGGTTTACATATTTACGAATTCGATGTCTGATCCTATCCTAATTACACAGACGGTAATATGTCTGGTGATAATAGGTCATGGCATGGATTTTGGATCAAACCCAAAAAAATGAGCAACGCTGTTTTCCACGGTGAGAAAGTAGCTACAAAGTGCGGAAGGCGAAGCCTGAATATTCAACTACTGAACTCCTCGGAACAATCGAACAACTTTAATACACTTCACCCTCTGCAGAGTCGGGTATTCTCGCGCTCTCAGGTTGTTTAAGAAAATGACAGAAAATACTAACGAGAAAGGAAATGCATAGGAAGGAATTGCGTCCAAAAAGGATTTTTTCACTAAATGCAATAAGGGCATTCAGACGTCCTTCGACGCACTACCAGCAGAGGCGCTGCAATGCCATAGACTGAAACGCAGCCACATACAGGTATCAATCGGCGCCGGCCGCTAGTGTTCTAAAGAGTATGGGATAAAATAGGATAACAGAAAGGTATTAGACTGTGGGCCTACGCCGACCGATTCCCATCTATGGCTGCGTTCTCGTCTATAGCACCCAAGGGGAGGGGAGGGGTAGGGACTTCGCAATCGAGACACAGCATCGGCGCTGCGTAAGTTTTGCGTAGTTTTTGACTAACAAGGCCCTCCCCTCCCCAACCCCAGCATGGAGTCGGCGGCGGTTGCGATCAGTTTAAGTGCCTGAGTCGTGCGTCGGATAGAGTTGTTCTTCCCGCTCGCAAATTTTTTCAGCAGCTGAGAATCACTTGAGATTCTAATACCCACGACAGTGGACACCCCTTTTTGTTCGACCGCAACTTCATGAGGAATAGAGAATGAGAAACGATGAAAGTAGCATCGGAAAGTACTATGCTTATACTTTTGGAAGTGCTTAACATAGCTCGTGTCTTTCCTATTTTGAGATTTCTTTTCCAAGTGGAACACTTGTTGGAATTTGGTGTTGATTTGTTTGGTGGTCAATTTGGTGTCACATTTGAATTTTCATTAACAGCCATATTTTTTTTCATTAGAGGCTATTTGAGAAAACAGCAACAGCGCTGTAATCGAGAAGATTCCCTCTTCTCAACATTTACCCATTTACTTTTTCGCAGAATAACTGGTTCTAAACATTTCCCCGCTATGTAAAGCATTGTTCACTGTCTGCGGTCCAGCGTTTCCTGGAATGCGGCGGTTCTGCGAAAAGCTTTCAATACGTATCGACTGGCGGTTGGGCGAAAGGGTTTTGATACGAATCGACGGGCGTTTCGCCAAACCGCGACGTTTTTCTCCTTCGATGAAACGCTTGCTCGATCGCCGTGGCGTTTTTCGCCAGCGATATACATCTATTGCTTTTCGCCCAACCGCCGAACCGCGGCGGTTCGGCGAAACTAGCGGTTGGCGATTCTCCGATAGATGACTATTTTTTGCTTTTCTCCCGACCGCCGTTTTGTCAAGGTCGCAGACTGTGAACAATGCTTAATCAAAATCATCTACGCTTCGTGGGAAACCCACTGCTCTCGCCACCGTAACACTTCCACTCTGTTTTAAAACTAGATACGCTCTTAGAATACCTTCTCATTTAGCTGAATAGGAAATATTGGTAGACGTCAATTTACAGCAACGTTCTATCGCGCCATGCATCTGACTCTCATGCAGAGGTGATGGCAAGGTGTAACTATTGTTCCCCCAAGCAGGCAGATGTGTTTCTGCTATCTTTCGTTCGATCACTCTTCAGTGCCAACTGACCTCTGCGCTTACTACCCGCTTCCTTCCTAGTGAAAAAATACGTCCCCTTTGTGACAAGGATGATTTGCCCTCACTGCAATGACAGCGCGTCGTGGCTCGTCGACGCGCGTCATCGCGGTGTCTGAACGCGGTGTCTGGGAATCTTCAGCTCGGTATTTAGATGTCCTCCAGAATATCAGATAATCGTCCACGAAAGGGACACTCAGAGCAGAAAAGTTCAAAAGAATGATCGTAGGTCATCAGCCACCGAGCAGCAGTGAAATAGGTACGAGGCTATCTCCTTTCAACAAGTCTGAAAAAACACGGTAGAGAAGAGTTCACGTACTTTGCGCTCCTGCAAACCCATCAGTGTGATGGCAAGGCCACCTGCTACAAATCAACCCATGAGTTGAACGGCGAGAGAGCTTTTAACAGTCAAATTACAGAATAAGAGAGCAGATTAGAAATCAGTGCTGAAAAACTTGCCTAATGGTATATGCCGATTACAATGGGCTAAATTATAATGGGATCCTACTTTGGGGAACAAAATACCAACATACCTTTGCAGCATCTTTCAAATCAACTGCAATGCGTTCACGCTTTTGAGGTTCATCATCGTCATCATCTCTCTCTGGATCGTTCTTCTCCCACTCCTCATATAATCGCTCCAGGTCAGCTTCACTGCAACAAAGATTATAATAAATGTGAACCCGAAAGTCGAGAGGACAATTTCATCTTTTGCGCACATTGATGAGAGCGCGCGTGAGCTACACTATTCAACGAAGTACATTCAAATAGCCATCAATTCACTACATTCCAACTCCCGAAGAGCGAGAGAAGAACTTAAGGCATTGTTCACACTCTGTGGTCCAGCGGCGGTTCGGCGAAAAGCTTTCGATACATATCGACCGGCGGTTGGGCGAAGAGCCTGGCGGTTGGGCGAAAGGGTTTTGGTACGTATCGACGGGCGTTTCGCCAAACCGCGACGTTTTTCGCCTTCGACAAAACGCTAGCTCCATCGCGGTGACGTTTTTCGCCAGCGAAATCGATACATCTATTGCTTTTCGCCCAACCGCCCAACCGCGGCGGATGGAGGTTGGGCGGTTGGGCGATTCTCCGATCGATGACTATCTTTTGCTTTTCTCCCAACCGCCGTGGCCTGGAGACTGTGAACAATGCCTGAACGGGAAGCGAACAATCTCAACATCCGCGGTCGCGTCACGGTTTCCATCCTAGGACGCGTTATTTCGACTAGTCTAGGCGCATTCCCGTTATGTTCATAGTGAGAACGATGTGATTTCGATGACGACTCATTTGTTGCTGTGTCACCCTTGTGTTATATTTATTAGAACTGCGTACAATTCCTGGTCAATGCTATTTGCTTCATTTTTCAGGCGACCTCCCCTCGTCCCTACTGTTTAGCTTTACAATGGGATCGGCTTGGCGACGTAATGGCCAACTAACAATAAGAGAGATTCATGTGTCAGGAATTCGATTCATAACAGCATCCTGCATCCTTAAGTAATTTTCGTGTCATGAGGTAGTCTTCCTCCACTTCAGTCTTATTAAAAGAGTAGTTTCTGATTCTGCTACGTTATACTCGAAGCATGAGGAGAATAAACGACTTTTCTTCAGGTTGACTTCTATTTCCTTTCGCTCAACGTTGTATCTGACCATCCCATTCAGCTGCGAGGGAAGCGAAGACTTGAACTCTGCCTGTGTATATATGAGGTAAAACTCAGACTAGGCCGCACATGACATTTAAAACTATTGTGTGGCCTTGCTTTTTTCTTACTTCCTCATTTCAGGCGGCACTTGAAAACAAGAAGGGCTGCAAGCAGCTGACAAACATAAAGTCTGGATAAGACGAATACCAAAGAGTTTGAAGTTTAATGAAGTTTAATCGAGCACTCGCTGTTATTTCCGCCTCGTCTTCCCCATCTTGTCGACAAGTACCGCCTGAAATGATGAGGGAGTAAGAAAAAAGGAAGGCCCCCACACAATAGTTTTAATGTCATGTGCGGCTTCGTCCGAGTTCTACCTCATATGTACGCAGGCTGTGTACAAGACTTCACTTACAATACACTACTACACTTGTTAGCCTCTGCGGTCTCTCCCACGCAGCTGAATGGGATGATCAGATACAACGTTAAGCGGAAGGAAATAGAACTTAAAGAAAAGTCGTTTATTCTCCACACGCTTCGAGTACTGAAACGTAGCAGAATCAGAAACCACTCATTTAACAAGACTGAAGTGGAGAAAGACTACCTCATGACACGAAAATTACTTGAGGCAGGATGCTATTATGAGTCCAATTCCTGACACATGAATCTCTTATTGTTAGTTGGCCATTAAATCACCAAGCTCATCCCACTGCAAAGCTAAACAGTAGGGACGACGGGAGGTCGCCTGATGAAAAAAATAGCATTGACCAGGTATTGTACGCAGTTCTAATAAATATAACACAAGGCTGACCAGCAACAAATGAGTTGTCATCGAAATCACATCGTTCTCACAATGAGCATGTGAAAAGAGGCGCCTAGACTAGTCGAAATAATGCGCCCTAGGGTATAAAGCACAGAGTAATGCAAGAGGGCGCATGGGCTGCTGTATGCATACACCACTCTCCTTGGCTACCGTAAGCCTTACGTACCTCACGCCTACCCATAATGTTTTGCGGGGGTTTGGTGTTGATAGCGCAGCCGAAGAAGCAAAGGATTGCTTAGTTCTACTTGTAACATCACATATAATTTCCGACCATCAGACTGATGAAAGCCTCTCGTCACTAACTTCTCTTTGCGGCTCCATTCAACTATTACTATCCCAACCCTCCCAAAACAGTCCAGTTTTTCACCGACCTTTTTCTAACTAAGCCAATTTCGTTGAAAACTCGCTTCCACGGGTAGTTCAACCTACTGAACACGAATTTCTCATTGACTAAGCGCAAAGCTGGCGCATGCGTCGCAGGCGCTCTAAATCACCAAATCACACCGAGAACAAATGGGGAGCATCTTGGTTACGAATATGACATTCGTTGACGCTGGCGACAATCTGCAATGATTTGCGCTCCGCTAAAGCTCTGTCAGGCCTCAAGAGAATCACTCCTCCTGCCAGCCTTAAGCTTAAAGAGCGCTCAAGGGCGTAAATGGCGCTTTCGTCGGAAAACAAATGCCATATTCATGATCAGGGCATCAAACAATCCAGTTATGCGAGATTTCGATGAAAAAGGATACGCCGCTTGCTTGGAGTACACGGAGGAATTTGGAGCTATCGCCGTTATCATCGAATCTGAAACAACTCGCATACCCAAGCTCTGGTTGTAATTACGACATCCGTTTCAGACGCCGGCGTCACCTGGCGTGAGAGTGTGCTAATTGGTGCTCTCATCTTTCCCATGAAACCTGGTGTAGAGTTGCAGCGTGTTTGTCACAAATATAACACAACAACATAACATTCATTTTTAGCGCTTGCGCCATGCGGCGCCAAAATGGCGACCTATTCTTATCTCTCTAAAATCGGCATAAACTTGCATGCTAGCATTATTTGCGAACTGATTTATTTTTATCACTGGTCTTCTTGGTGCGAGAGTTCACCGCCACCGATTCTGCGCCACGACTTTCTCCACTACATTCGTTACTATTCTCTCAATTTTGTTAGAAATGATGGTGGTTCCTAGCTGGCGCCGGCACCAATCTGGCACCAAATGGCAACTGCGCAAAGGATGGGTGTCATATTCGCTATCAGTACATCAACTAACCTCACTATGCTATTCAAGTACTAACCAATTTTCTGAGAACAGGCGGGATTTTGCTCGACTTTTTCTAGGGAAGATTTGGCTGAAGGTAAGGTACAAGGGTACGCCACAAGCACGGGCGCTAAACCCTTAATCTCCAGATTCACTGAAAACTTGTCTCCGGGGTCCTAAACACGAATATCACATCCGCCCTGAAACCACCTGACACTCGCGCCACAGGCGCGGCGCCAAAACACCCTAAGTCACCAAATCCGCTGAAAACTTGTAGGCGGAGGTTATTTGGGTTTTGATTACAAATGACACATTTATTTTTGGTGGTGGTGAAGGCACTACGATCATTTACGCTGTACTAAGGCTCAGCCTGGCCTGTAGGTAATCACACCTTCTCCCAGGCTCACCCTCAGAAGGGCGCTAAATGGCGCTGTTGTCGCAATATGAATGTCACATTCGTGATCAGGACACCAAAGAACCTTACTATGCAGGTTTTCATCGATTGTGATGAAAAAGAGTATGGCGTCATAGGGAGCTAGGGCAAAAAAAACTAATGCGGTATTTGTGATCAGGACATCAAGTAACCTACTAATGCACTGACATCGAATTTGGTCAGAAAGCTGGCAGCGAAAAACGAAAGGTGTATTCGTGACTGGTCACCGAATTACGCCTGCGGGCAAAGTTACAGCAAAAAATTGGTAGTGCCAAACCAACGCGTGATGGTGTCACTTGATGCTGGCTCCATGGATGGACATCATACTCCTCCTGATCAAGAACAACCCGCATAGTCAACGCTCCAGCAAAGTACCATTGCGGACCGGTGGGGCGTGCCAGCCAGAAGGAGTGCGCACGCTGTTGAAGGCGTTCTCAGCCTTTTTTGTTGCAACGCGTATGCGACAAAAAGTAGAAAACGAGTAATACGAAGGATATAATACAGAAATGCACTTGTCCGCTTCAAAAAGTGGTGCAGAACGATTTTGCCAAACCGCACCAAAGCAGCAGCACTGCCAATGCGGACTGTAATTTTGTTAGACGTTCTGGGCTAATGGTGCCGCTGGGCGACTCGTAGGATTCTTGTTATTGCAGATTTCGCTGGATCACTGTTTGTACGAATATAAATGTACGGTAAGTTGTTCAACTGAAAAAGGCCATTTGAAAAAAGGCTATGTGATGCTTCAAATAAAAGAAAGTCTTGCCTTGCTCCAATTCCTCCGTATACTCCAAGCAAGCGGCATATCCTTTTTCATGGAAATCTCGCATAACTGAATTGTTTGATGTCCTGATCTGAAATATGGCATTTGTTTTTCGACGAAAGCGCCATAAACGCCCTTGAGCGCTCTTTATAGGCTTAAGGCTGGCAGGAGGAGTGAGTCTCTTGAGGCTGACAGAGCTTTAGCGGAGCGCAAATCATTGCAGATTGTCGCCAGCGTCAACGCAATGTCATATTCGTAACCAAGATGCTCCCCATTTGTTCTCGGTGTGATTTGGTGATTTAGAGGCGCCTGCGACGCATGCGCCAGCTTTGCGCTTAGTCAATGAGAAATTCCGTGTTCAGTAGGTTGAACTACCCGTGGAAGCGAGTTTTCAACCAAATTGGCGTAGTTAAGAAAAAAGGTCGGTGAAAAACTGGACTGTTTTGGGAGGGTTGGATAGTAATAGTGAATGGAGCCGCAAAGAGAAGTTAGGACGAGAGGCTTTCATCAGTCTGATGGTCGGAAATTATATGTGATGTTACAAGTAAACGAACTAAGCATTCCTTTGCTTCTTCGCGGCGCTGTCAACAAACAAACCTCGCAAAACATTCAAAGTAGGCATGAGATACGTAGGCTTACGGTAGCCAAGCAGCGCGCAAGTGTGTAATTGCATACAGCAGCCCATGCGCTGGGTCCCTCTTGCATTACTTGAAAGCACAACGCGACCCGCGGGATGATAAAAATGTTTGCTTTCGCCTTGAGTTCTTGTGACCGAAGGATGTGGCTGGGTACTAACGTTTGAATGTGGTAACGGTTGCGCGGGTTGCCTCAGGTGGGAATGTCGGATGAAAAACGCATACCTGCCCCATGTTCAAATGAAATACAGTGGAACGCTCAACGGTGGGGCGTTCCCTACGACCACGTCCCGGCGAGCATCCCGCTGATTGCGTGTCGTGGAAAGCCGAGAAATTGTAGGAAATTTCATCATTGCCTCTCCGTCTCTTACACTGACTCTGCGCCCTAACACACACCTCGCCCGCGCCCCTCTACTCCCTCTTATGTCGCTGCACTCTCGCCGATAGATAATGGCTAACGCTGCCGATCAGCTGATTCCTGCCGAATTTTCTCCGATTCCCGCCAATATTCAGCTTGAAAAAGCTGAGATTTTTCGTTTCGGCTTCAATGTTAAAGGTGAGTATTCTTACTAAAATTGTAATTACAATTTGCATGAATTTAGCTTGAATTCCCCTACAAAACATTCTTTCCTTCTGATTCGCAATTCGTCCAAATTTTTCCTTATTGTCCCACACTATGTTATTGAACGGGTTTTCGAAGAAGTGTCTTGGATGTGATCTCGTTATTATCGAGAACCATTCTGACTCTATTCCGAAGCTCGAAGTCGCCTTTGAAGAAAATGTGAAGAAATGAAGAAAATCAGAAGGAAAAAATGTTTTCTAGGGGAATTCAAGCTAAATTCATGCAAGTTGTGATAAGATTTTAGTAAGAACACTCACCTTCAACGACTGAGGCCGAAAGTCGAAAATCTCAAGCTTTTTCAAGCTAAATGTAAGAAAAAATACTGCGAAAGTTTCGCAAAATCAGCTGCTGGAGGCTATTATCGATCGCTAAGCTATATTATCGAGTCCAGAACGGACAGTGTGTAGATTGTGCGGCGGCGTGCGCTAGAGTGCAGGTCAGGAGACGAAGGGCAAGGTTATTGCGGCTTTCGATCAAGAGGCAAACATCCCGCCGCTAGCCAGCGTGATCTTAGACCAGGGCACATCATTGGTTGAGGCCATCCCCAGGGGGGGGTCGTATTTGGCGCGCCAGGAGAGGGGGGTCGTAATGAGGGCGGTAGCCAGTATCGAGCAGCGCAAAGGTCTCAGTGTGCTGAGTCCAGAGTAGCGGAACTCGCTTTGTAGAGAACTCGGATATGTAAAAGAAATAGTAGAAAACTTCCAACCATCATTTAATCCGAAATAACTGAAATTATTTATAATAAGTCGACATTATCTCGTAAGTCCGTTGAAGACTGAAAGTACAACTCATACTCAGGTTCGTTGCGGATGATGGGGCGTGTCCGCGATTACGCGCTGAGCCAACCTCTTTTTTCAACAAACGACAGGACTACCATATCGTTCGTACCAGACGTTTTCCAGCAGTTGGTCTCCTTTATCGGAGAACAGCAATAGGCGGAGCACATATCTGGCGGCGTCGAACACAGACACGCTCCATCATCCATCATCGCAAAGGGAAACACTGTGAACAAATGCACAGGTTCGCCATGGACCTCTCTGAATCCTATAGACACATTTGCTGGACAGACATTACGCACAAAATTGCACCATCCCTTCACCTCTGCGCGGACCTCAGTGCGCGGCGCATCAAAGTCAGCGTGATCGGCGCTAAAACGAACCATATTCTGCTCCTGCTCCACCAGAGGATACGTTTTTCATGCATTCCTGGTTATTCGAACACGCTCACTTGAAACGGTACACAGGAAACGGGTTTTTCGCGCAGCTGGGTGTTCCCCAAGAAATCCCCATAGCGAGATCTCATGAATCCCGAGAACTTCAGAAACAGCTCAAGAGGTTTTTAGAAAGTGAAAATCTTTAAACACTTGAAACCGTTCTCATAGATTTGTGAAATGTTGAGTTACAAAAAAATATATTGATTCAAACCTGTTCAGTTGAAATCACTCCCCAACGAATCCTTAATGGCAGATTTCTCTGTGATTTTTGCGACCTTCATAAAAGTTTCAGTACTTTTAGGAATTGCAAACCTTCCTCTACACGAATACGGTCTCCTCTTCCCCACAGGTCCGCTTTTGAGGAAGTTATGGTCCTTCAAAGACACCCCACTTTGCTGAAAGTTCGCGACTCCAGTGCTAAAATTGACGAATATTTTCCAGTCACGGCTGCAATTACATACGCATTTCTGCTACCGTACTTGGGTTAATGCATTTTTAGCGCATTTCTTTTTTCAGCAAGACAGCAAAAATGTACCTGCTGATTTGGTGTTGACGCTGCAGGTGTCGAAGCCATCGGAGTATGGTTGCTTCCCGGAGTCTCATTTCGTATCTGAGTGTGTAACAACAATGCGAAACTCCAAAAGTTTATTCCAAAAAACTCAAAAGACAGTGAAAGTCTTAAAAGTTTGTTATAATATATCTTTAAATTTTATTTCGGGACAACTGGCCTGACGAAGGTGCTACGCACCGAAATATTGCAAGTTAAGATATATTATAACAAACTTTTGAGACTTTCACTGTCTTTTGAGTTTTTGGAATAAACTTTTGACTTCACATTGTTGTTACACACTCATGGTCAGATAAGAAATGAGACTCCGGGACAGCACCATACTCCGATGGCTTCGACACCTGCAGCATTTCTTTTTTATTTTTTTTCTGTTATGCCGCTTTTTGTTATTTCGTTTTAGTCATAGTCTCATTTAACTCGCATTTATGCTGTGTTTATGCTACTCATCCTGTTTTTGATTACATACGCTTGCACATAAGTAAACCAACTCAACTTAGGTAGGACTGTTTATATCTATTTTTTTATATCTAATTGTTTATATTTAATTTCAGGAAGTATGTAACGTCAAACAGTAAAAAGGGGGGGGTCGTATCGAACCCCAAAAAGGGGGGGGGGTCGTACAGGCTCGACCAATGCTGTGCCCTGCTTAGGACCGCCCCACTGTCCGCTAAAAACTGCACTGTGCGCTGCGATGCCCTCCCCACCTCCAGAATGTGGTGTATGTACGCAGGTCGCAAATAATTCCATAACTACACGACCACATCTGCCACACAAACGGAACCAGAAAAAGCTAGTTTTCAAGCGAAAACATTCGCGGCGTCTTTATACCCCAGAAGCAGCATGATTCAACTGAGATCAAAGGTTGTTTCTACATCGAGGTAGGGTTTCCAATAAGACTTTCCTTCAAATTTTGATGAGTGCGGTCCGCACTATGGCAAGTGGAACTTCATTAACGGACTTCGAAAAATAACAGATTATCGCAAAGAAGGCTCGAAAACTGTCGAACCGTCGAATGGCGCGGGATGCGGACCGCACTCATCATGCAATCAACGATTTTTTCTAAGGGACCCACAGGATATTGAGCTGAGAAGAGCTCTGGACATCCTCCCTTGCTGCCCGATCGGAATAACCGCCGTATCCTTGGAAAGCATCCAACTCCGCAGTGTCGTGTCGGGAAATCAAGATAATCTTCAGAGGTTAAGGTTTCGGAGAATACTGTCAGGCGTCTCTTGAAAAACTCCCGAGTTCACCCATGGGAGGGATATGAGTTACGTATTGCTAGTTACATTTTCTGTATGGAGGCATGTTGGAAAACTTAGTGTAAGACAGGATTTTGTGGAATTAATAAATGGAACTATGATTATGCTTCGCATTGTAGCTTATTGAATGCGATGCGGCCTAAACAATGAATTGCGAGGGCCAGCCGATGTGCAATTCAGTGTTTTATCCTCCCGGATTAATTTGGACCAAATTATCGTCCCGGAGGTTAGAAGGCTCGGCTGGCATTGGCGGGAGTCGACCCGGGATTCAAACCCAGAGCCGCGCAAGGTAAGCGGGCCATTTTTTGCTACACCACCTCGGGAGCCGATCGTTAGGCGCAGCCGGTTTGCCATTGGGGCGGTACAGTAATTGCCACCCACAGTCCGCCGATGCGATGCGTGTCGTGCACTGGGCAACTCGTCCATGCATATTAATCTCTTGGTTGGCGCACTTGAGCGACCTATGCTGGCAATGTGTCAACACAAACTACCGATTGCATCCGAATGTACTACTTAAGCATTTCCGTCCGTTTCTGAGTTATATTTCACCATCTTTCGCCCTGAAAACCCTTTCTTAATGCTGGTTATCTACTTAGAAGTGGTTGTATCAAGAGTATTTTTGAGCTCTGATCTATCCTACTCCGAAGCAGCTTCCAGCAGACAACGAGTGGTACTTCGCGTGTAAGTACGATAAAAGATTTTCAGTAAACATAGAATTTTAAAAGAAACTAACCTGTCTACCCTTCACGCCTCACTCTCAAAATTCCGCATAGATGCTGGTCAGAAATTTTTGTGTCAGTATATCTGGCAACAGCTCTACGCACAGAGTATTTTGACTCTGTGAATACGAATATCACACCAGTTTGTTGTGCAAACGGATTTAGTAAGCGTGTGTAATGTCAAACTACCCTGCGATACGAGATTTTAAGAAAAATAGATGCGAAATATCGCATTTCCAGCAAAATCGGCCTGAAGTAATGCTTTTAAAGAAATTTACGACCAGGAAGCATAGCGTAGTTCGCTGCGGACGGTTGGGCGTGTCAGTGCGGCTGCGTTTGGCGTGATGCCAAACTCGTTCTACCCCAGTTGCTGAAGAGATCAAGTGATATTACCCTATCATATGCTTCGTAGCCAGAGAACGGCTCTGATAGGGTGACACACTCATACTGACTGACACGCCCCACCATCCCTAGAGAACTGGAGTGTAGTCACTACTGGGTAGATTGCGTTTTTCTCCTGAATCGTTGTAGTGGAAGACTTGTTGAATTAGACAACATTTTCACTGCACGCTAAACAGCTTTTTATCTATCGGAGGAAATATTGTCACCACAGTTCCACTAATTTTATCGGAACAACGGGCTCTTTCATCCTTTCCCTCGACTGATGACCCTTTCTTGTATTCGCATTTATTTAAAGCCCTCATATTCTGTTTTTTTTTCTAGAATTTCAGTTGCTAGTTGGAAGGCATTGTCACCTTCACCTTGTTGAACAACAACATTCCTCATTGATTACGGCCAGAGGAGAGTAGACAAGGTGCGACTTTGCCTTCACTCATTTGCTATGCCCAGTGGAGTCATCAAATCTAGCGCACACCGTCAATGACAATGACATAATGAACAGAAAGACCTGAACTGGAATAAAATGAGAAGCTTCTGAAACTACTGTAGGGTGGGAAAATCTGAAAATGCGACTTAGAAGCCTTACGACCCAACTTCCAACCCCCTTGATGGATTCGGATGTATACTTAGTTCTCTTTTGCACATGTACCTCCACTTTCGAGAATGGTCTCCACGACCTGTAATGACCATTTGTAAGACAATGCAAATGGGCCTCCTATGAGGATCACAGCTCACGAAAGTCAAATAATAAGAAAACCAACATGCAAAAATTTGACTGTACTCGCGAAGGTGAACCAGAATGGAAGGTCATTTAGCCCGGGTGTGCATCACGAAGAATTATTCAGTTTTACTGACAACAAATTTTCTGACGAACTCTTACCTGAGTAATGTGAACTGAACTTACCGCGCGAAGGACCCATCAAAAACTGAGAGCTTCTTCGAAGTAGAATAGATCAGAGCTCAAAAGCGCCCTCGGTACAACCAATTCTAAGCAGCTAACCAGCATTAGGAAAGGGTTCCAGTGGGAAAGATGGTGAAATATAACTCAGAAATGGACGAAAATGCTTAAGTAGTACAATCGGATGCAATCGGCAGTTTGTGTTGGCAAATTGCCAACGTAGTCGCTCAAGTACGCCAATCAAGAGATTAATATGCGTGGATGAGTTGCCCAGTACACGATACGCATCTCATCGGCGGACTGTGAGTGGCAACTACTGCCGATGCGCCCCTATGGGGATGTATGCCGTTTGGCGCGATTTTCCTATCACCTCCCCGTCAAAACGTGTCAAGTGAATAGTGTTCCAGATGAGACAACTCGCCCATAGTTACAAATTAGTTTTTCCCCCTAAGTCATCATTAGATGAAAGCTTGGCTGAGAACCATGGGCACTGTAGCCCACACTGACGGTTTTTGGCAGACTACAAATTACGAGAACCTCATAGTCTAGTGATTCATACAAGTTATGCAAGTTGGTAGGGACTTACCATACCTGTCAAAACACGTCAATTGGAATGGAATCGCGCCAAACGACCGCCTCCCCCCAATGGCCATCCGGCCGGGAGGCGGTCGAATGGCGTGCCCGCCATCAAATCGTTCCTGGGGACGCTGCTGGCCGCAATTGCCACCTCCACTGAGCCTGTGCAGCCGCTCTCGCGGTTCAGACAACTCGTCCACAAGCCAAGTATCACATTGATTCGCATAAATGATCGACCTGCAATGGTAAGACGCCTCCGTAAACGCCGAGTTGTGTGCTGATGACTCAGGTTCGCATTCTCTTCCGTTTTTGAGCTGGTTTTCAACTTCTTTCGCCTTACCAGCTATTGCAAACCCCCACCATAATTATGCTACTCCTTATTCATACAAACAATTCATTTCTCTGGTATTATTTTGTTTAGCTATCAACGATTATCGGTTATTCATTGCATTTCTGTTCAATTGCGGCGTTACTAAACCATTGGTGAGTTTTGTTCAGTTGCTTAGAATTTTCTATGCTGTTTGCTTACTGGAAGAGGGTAGTTACATGACCATTTTAGGACCATGACACATTCTTCTTCTCAGTTTGCTCACAGTAATTTTTCCTTGTTAACGTCCACCTGACGGGTTCCTAACAACTGTTCTTTCACACCTTTGTACAACAAAGTCACCAGAACAAGTTCACGATGCATTATTTTTTTCAATATTCTTGCTATCCCTGATACAATTCTCTTGTACTCTGTCCCTTACTACATTTGTAAGTTGGAACTGACATTGTGACCCTGCTGACGAGCAACATTTCTCACTAATTACTGCCATAGGGGAGTGTGCGACGTTGCTGCGTCATTTGATATGCCCAAAAGGGACACAAAATCTCCCGTAACTCATCCCGAAAAAGAAGTCGAGGTCGTAAATGGGACATAAATTACGAGAAGCGAAGATTATTGTAAATATATGTCGAGATATGTGTCAGGAAAACTATTTAAGCCAAATGTAATAAAAATTTTTGAACAATGTGCTGTTGATAGAGTAATAAAGTATATAGCAATGATAATCTGCTGTTAATGGAGTAAGGGACCGGGTACAAGAATCAGGGAGAGAAAGAAAGCACCTTTGTGCAACAAAGGTGTAAAAAAAACAGTTGTTAGGTCTCCTTTGGGTGGACGTTAACAAGGAAAGATTACTGTGAGCGAACTGAGAAGAATGTGTCATGATCCTAAAATGGTCATGAAACTATACTCTTCCAGTAAGCAAACAGCATAGAAACTTTTGAGCAACTGTACAAGACTCACCACTGGTTTATAACGCCGCAGTTGTACAGAAATGCAATGAATAATCGATAATCGTTGATGGCTGAACAAAATAATACCAGAGAAATGAGGGGGGGGGGTTTGCAATAGCCGGTAAGGCGAAAGAAGTTGAAAACCAGCTCAACGGAAGAGAATGCGAACTTGAGTCATCAGTACGCGATTCGGCGTTTGCGGAGGCGTCTTACCATTGTAGGTCCATCAATTATGCGAATCAATGTGATGACTCATACATTGTCTCTGGTGGCTTGTGGACGAGTTGCTCGGTCCGAGTTACGCCTATAGAGGCTCAGCAGAGGTGGCAATTAAGGCCGGCAGCGTCCCAGTTACTGTATGACGGCTGCCAGCCACGCTATACGATATAGACCCCATCCGGCCGCGCCTAACGACATGCACCGCACCACCTCGAAAAGGGAATGTCAATTTAGATAGGTTGACCTCACTTAGCACCTTCGCATCCTCGCCTGTGGAGAGACCTCGCTTAATTGGCTGCACTGGCTGGTGTGACTTCTCACCAGCATTTCCAGCTCAGTGAATATAAAACGATAAATAGAATGGGAAATCCAAGAGTTAGGAGAATGAAAGTCACACTTAAAAGGTCTGAAACACACGCTCAAATAGGAAAGACGTCTGAAAGGTGTAAAGGTTATATTCTGCGTCACAGCTGGATTACAAAAGTGTTCACGAACTCAGCTATAGGCAAATTAGTTTACAGCGAATGACCTTTCGCACATTATTAGACACCTTGTCTTTGAATCCCTTGTATCACAGCCACTTCGAAGGTAAATCGTATCAACAAGTGCTTAAGCAGAAAAACTGCATTAAAAGCCCCTGTGTATTTGTGTCTCAGCATGATTTCAGGTTATTACGGCGACTTTCTCCACCCGGATTTTCTCGACCATACTTTTCCAGGGGAACCTAGTCCGTCTATACCTAGCAAACAATCCCCAACGCCTTACCCCACACGGCAACACTTCACAATCATCATTGTACATGGCCTCGACGATCGACATCCCGACTACACAAGGACCTGATCGGACGTTCAACATACCGTCAATTTTGCACCAGCCTACTCCTTCTTCAACGTATGCTGCTTATGGATCTTTTACAGACGAATACAACACAGCACACAATGCAACCACTCCTTCACTATACACTTCTTCAGTTTTACCACGGATACCTTCTGCGACAGAACCTGCGCATTCAGTGGCAACCTCTCTTGCACCCCTCCCCTCTTTGCAGACACACATCGCATCTGTCGCATCCCCGTTCGGCAATGCCGGACTCGTTTCGTTCACGTATCTTTAATGCATCCGCTTCTCCTGCTACTCCAGAGCACCAAGGTGTAAAGTGATACATTGGCGAGAGACAGTAAGTAAAAAGTGCTGATTTATAGAATTCCAAGGATGACACGATCATTCACCTTCTAACAAGAGGTCACTCAATTATGCGAGGGCTCCCCACTGGCAAGGGAGACTAGGTGCGAGATGAGCAAGCCTAATTACCGGCCTATCTAAGGTTACACACCCCCTCGAAAATACGATGTTATTTATAAATCACAACACGACTGTGCGGCGCGGTGGCGCTGCGGCGCCAGCGGAGCGCGCTAGCTGTTAGTGGAATTGTGCTCTAGGACAGACGGGTATTTTAGCAGTGTAAAAAGAGGCACACGTTCTCTGTTCACCTACAAGTTGGGTGTGTAAATTCAGGTAGGCCAGTTAGGCAGACTCACCTCACACCTAGTTCCCCTTGGGTAGTGGTGCAAGGTGAGTTTTCGGGAGAGTGGGTGTATGGGGAGGCTTCGTGCACCTGACAAGGGAGGTCTTTTCAAAACGATTTGTTGCATGTTGTAGGGATCCATACAAGGACCACACAGATGGGATTCATTTTTGCTAAACGCCATTGGGAATGCCAAAAAAGGAATAAGAACAAATCGCTCAAAATACGCAAGTTTTATCATCTCATTCGCATCTGTTTCAGCTGTAAAAGCAGAATATATAGAGTTTATAACTTAACGATGATGAATAACGACTCTTTAGGGAGAGGGGGGGACTGATAGCCACTAGCTGGAGACATGGCAGGCATCATAACTCTATACGTAGGGATAGTTGATGGTCCTGATCACGGTTCTGACACTTATTTTTGGCGCGGAGGCCATCTGGGACCAGTATGGCGCTAAATAAGCCCCACCGCGCAGACTGACAAGGATGCTAGTACGAGAAAGCCTTTGCACAAAATTGGCGACACATTGCGCTATATTTCAAAATGAGGGTCATCTTCATGATCAGAGCATCGGATAACCGACGTAACCCAAGTTTCATAGAGAGTTTCTTCGATAGTATTTCGCGAGTGTAATAATTGAGTGAGGCCCCATTGTGAACCGTTCCCGCATGGAATGTGTCTTTAAATGGCGTATATCCGGGTCATACACATTACAGGAATACAAGATGCAAGAAGTCTGGAAAATGTAAAAAATGTACCGCCAAAGGGATCCGATCCATAAACTCACCGAATGAGGGCCTTCACGCTATCCACCATACCATCTGCCACTGCGATATGGGAAATGCAGGACCTGTTGGCGCAGATGACCGAAAAACTCCAATGCAGCTCACCACATGCCGAGTAAAGCATTTGGATTTTGACCTTATTTTGCGCTGTTTTTCATGCCTGCTTAAAGGATACCCTACATACTATACCCTGTCAACGCTACAGCTAGAACAGAGGCGAATAAGGTGGTTTTGACATTCCCAGTAGCGTTTAGCAAAAATGAACCCCATTGCTATGGTCCTCACATAGACCCCTAAAACATGCAACAAACCGTTTTAAAAAGCTCACCACAGCCTGAACGAACTCCCTTGTGAGGGCTGAACTCTCCTTGTTGGCTCACCCAAGAAAGAACTACAGCAAGAAAATCACTGAGTTCATTTCATAAAAACGGTTGAAGTTTATAAAATTGTTTCATTTTTTCCGTTTCGGTAGTGCTTTCCGAACATGCATTAGTAAGACCTACTTCTAGTCGTTTTTTTTTATTTGTTCAAAGCTGATGTCTGTTTCCGTCCGCATGATGCTATGAACAAATACATTAGAGAAAGAGTAGGCAGAAGCAGTGTGGAAGCAATGGTGAAGGCGTACTTAGGAGCTCGCATAGTCAAGTTGTTGCGCATTGAAGACTTGCACTGGTTACCCATAATAGGTGTTGCAAAGCAGTGCAAAGTTCGTGAAGTGCTCAGTCAGGGAAGTCCTAAAACTGATTAAAATCGGCTCAAGACCTCACAAAGAGGCCGTGTAGAGTTTGAGGGCTACGGTTCCAGATGAGCCAGTAAGCAGGTGTGTCAGATATTTAGCATCCAAAAACCCATCGTTATTCCATCTGTATTCACATTAGGTTTTCTCAGGTGGCCTAGGCTCTCTAGAAGATCACTCACGAATGTTGAGCTTAATGATGCCGAATGCTTCTTGGTAACCAGTCGGCTCGCCGGTTAACGCCGGCGCGCCTCCTTCTGATACGGCCCGGCTGCGCCGGGCGAGTGCGGCTTCGCCACGCGTATTTCCTTTCACATATTTCCAGACTCAACTGATATCCGCCTTTTGTTCTGTATTCCACTTTTTTCCGGTGTCTCAAGTACCTTGAGCTATTTTACAGATTCTCTGACTCCGCCAACGCCGGAGCAGGCCCCGCCCACAATGTTTGTGCCCCGCAATCCTCACCAGCGACCCTCTACTGAAATTAATCCACTTTTTTCCCATCTTTGAAGTGCTCTGGGACAGTTTTAAAGAATTTTCGTCTGGCTCCGCCCACCTCGGGCTGGCCCCGCCCACAATATAAGTACCCCACATTTCTCAATCGGCGACCCCTTGCTGACCTGAATTCACTTTATTCCGGTCTTCGAAGTGCTCTGGAACCGTTTTACAGACCTTTTTGTCTGGCTCCGCAACCTCGGGCTGGCCCCGCCCACAATGTCTTTGCCCCACAGTGCTCCCGGCGACCCTCTACTGAAATTAATCCACTTTTTTCCCGTCTTTGAAGTGCTCTGGGAGAGTTTCAAAGAATTTTCGTCTGGGTCCGCCCACCTCGGGCTGGCCCCGCCCACAATATAAGTCCACATTTCTCAATCGGCGACCCCTTGCTGACCTGAATTCACTTTATTCCGGTCTTCGAAGTGCTCTGGAACCGTTTTACAGACCTTTTGTCTGGCTCCGCCTCCTCAGGCTGGCCCCGCCCACAATGTGACTACCCACATTTCTCAATCGGCGACACCTTGCTGACCTGAATTCACTTTATTCCGGTCTTCGAAGTGCTCCGGACCGTCTTACAGACCGCTCCGCCCACCTCGGGCTGGCCCCGCCCACAATGTTTTCTTTGCCCCACAATGTGCTCACCGGCGACACCTGCTACTGAAATTATCCACTTTTTTCCGTCTTTTGAAGTGCTCTGCGACATGTGTTTATAAGAATTTTCGTTCGTGGCTCCGTCAACCGTCGGGCCTGGCCCCGTCCCACAATATGACTACCCCACATTTCTCAATCGCGACGCCCTTGCTGACCTGAAATTCACTTTTATTCCGGTCTTCTCCGAGTGGCTCTGGAACCGTTTTACAGACCTTTTTTGATCTGGCTCGCCACCTCAGCGCCTGCCCGCCCAACAATGTTCCTTGCCCAGCAGTGCCCACCGGGCGACCCTCTACTGAAATTAATCCACTCTTTTCCGCCGTCTTTGAAATTGGCTCTGGACGGTTTTAAAGAATTTTCGTCTGGCCTCCGCAACCTCGGGGCTGGCCCCGCCCACTAATATGACTACGCCCACACTTTCTCAAATCGGCACCCCTTTGCATGACGCTGAATTCCACTTTTTATCCCGGGTGTTCGAGTGCGCTGGAAAACCGTTGTAACAGAACCTTTTTGTCTGGCCTCCGCCCACCTTCGGAGCAGGCTCCGCCCACAAAATGTCTTTGCCCCACAATCCTCCCCGGCGACCCCTCTACTGAAATTAAATCCACTTTTTTCCGTCTTTGAAGTAGCTCCTGGCCGAAGTTTTTAAAAGATTTTCGTGTCTGGCTGCCCGCACCTCCGAGCTGGCCCCCGCCCCACAATTAGTCACATTTCCCCCACAGTGCCAACGAGACCCTTGCTGACCTTAAATTCGACTTTATCTCCGCGTCTGTCGAGCTGCTCTGCAACCGTTTTACAGACCTTATTTGTCTTGGCTCCGCCCACCTCTGGGCAAGTCTCCCCCACCCACATGTCTTTTGCCCGCAGTGCTCACCGGCGACGCTCTAACAGACAATTAATCCACTTTCTTTCCCGTCTTTGAAGCTGCTCTGGCGGGACAGTTTGCAAAGAATTTTCTCTGGCTCCGCACCCCTCGGGCTGGCCCCGCCCACAATATGACTACCCCACATTTTCAATCGGCGACCCTTGCTGCCCTAATTCACTTTAGTTCGCGGTTTCGGACCACAATGTTTTGCCCGCACAATCCTCACCGGCGACCCTCTTCTGAAATAATCACTTTTTTTCTCGTTTGAAGTGCTCTGGAGTTTTTTAAAGAATTTCGTCTGGCTCCGCCACCTCACGGACTGGCCGCCGCCCACAATGGTCTTTGCCCGCACCGTGCTCACCGGGCGACACCTCTGCTGACGCTTGAATCACTTTTTTTCCGGAGTGGTGTGTCTGGAACCGTTCTAGAGAATTTTTGTCGGCTCCGCCACCTCGGAGGCACGGCTGCCGCCCCAAATTTTGTGCCCCATTACTTTTCCACC
>MU911970.1:1649-44631 GCA_036418165.1 Cooperia oncophora
AATGACCTGGAAGTATTGTGTGAGGCTACATAGTTTAACTTGTATTACTGATCATCTTTGTTACTTGTACACTTGCACCTCCACCCAATAAATACAGTCTACTTCCCTGCGGATGATGGGGCGCTTCAAGAGGATATAGTTTTAGCACAACGCCTGTTTTTTTTTCATAACTGATCGCATCGTTGTATCAGTAGTTTTCCACCCATTGTTGCCGCTTCAACAACTGGTAGGGACCGAGCTGACGACGAGCCAAACCAAGCCTCACTGACACGCCCCATCATCCGCAGCGGACAAGACTGTTCCTCGGACAGTTGGACAAATAAACATTATGAGAATAATGCTTCTAGTTCCATTATTCATAAGAACTACTTAGCTATTAAGTATTGTTATAATATCTGGAACATACAAATATGTTACATAAACGGTGTGGTAGTACAAATTTTGGGCTATTTGTTTCCAGCTTTCTTCTCTTCAATAATTCGTTTAGCCCATTCTGCACGTGCGTACGATTCAGAAAGTGCACGAATATCATGAAACTGTTTTCTTCCGCCTTGTTTTCACCCAAGCTTCTTGTTCTCATGTGAAAACATGAGGCAGAATACGTTCATAGGCTGTGCCATAAACAATTCGTCAATTACCCAACGGATAGGCGCAAGATGAACGGAAAATGTTGCTCTGTACCAGTTCCTTCTCCATTATTTTTTGGCGCTGTTCGACTTAGGGGGGGGGCATTTTTCCCCTATTCGCAATGTTTTTTACTAATTTCTGTCTGCTTGCTCGTCTCATCTTGATGAGACCTATTGACTCTTGTGAAGTGTAAACGAAGCTCGTGTATAGCTTCACCAGAGTTCGCAGGTCTTCACAGGAAGCATCAACAGTTATCGATGAGAATCAGAAACATGCCCCCATCAAGCCGAACTGTTCCTTTTCTAAACTGTTCTCTTTCCAGTCAATAATTGTACAGCGAAACCCATTATCAAAATCAGTTGCTTCAAAATAAATCAAGTCACAATAGTCCTTACTATCGATTTTTAATTCGCATATTTTCCACCTTACACCAACACGATGGCATACGATGTGCTGACTATGTATGAAATCAGAATAATGGATGCCTTCGTTCACTGCGACGAGGCTTCTCCGACTTATTATTGGGCTACTCTTTCTAATAAGAGCATAGTGTGAGTTCAGTCCTTCGCATTTATTCCCATTAGATATGTCAAGAAGCCTCCTCAGTGATGTTTCCATTCCCAGCGGGAGATCGTATTCGGCCGGTAGAGGGAGAGGGTCGCATTTGGCCTGAGGAGAAATTTTTTCGTGCGCGACACGTTTTTCTCCTCGCCCTGTACCTACACACCTTCTTCTCCTCCCGCTCGACAGCACTTTTCTGGAAAAAAGGGATAACTGGTAAAAAGCAGGAAAAGTCAGTAAGATGGGGATAGAATGTAGGGAGCGGCTGTATCAGAGAGGAGGAAACTTTGGGTCGTGTTTTCCAAAGATTTTCGCCAACGGCAGGAAGTGCGCTGCGCACATCATTATTCCATCGCTTCTTTATGCCTGAGCTCAGAACAGCTAATGTACGAAGCATGCTATTTGTTTCAATGCTGCTCGTTGTCTTAAAGATGGGCTCAAATATTGAGCATTTGTAAGAAAAAGAAAATTCTGGAATTCCGTGGAGAATGAAAAACCTTTAGATCCCCATAGAAAGTCTCAGGTAGTCCCCGGGGTCCCCAGAGAAGTAGAAAAAGCTTGGAATGAAGGAACAGAAATTCAAAATTGAGCCAAAATTGAAGATAATAATAGGAAGAAACAACTATAGAAAGAAGAGTAAATGGTGGGAATTGAATAATTTAACAAAAAGAAAGTGTGTGCAGATATAATCAGGTTCGTTCACCGTTTTGAAAGTGGTGAGGCTTAAAAACTCTGGAATATCTTCAGCAGATCGTATGTAATTTATTTCATTTTCCCACTTTTATACTTCATTTTCATTCAGTTGTATTTTTTCATTATTTTCGTTATTCAGTATCAGCAACTTGTATGGTGTCAAAAGCATTTCAAACAGTAGAATATATTCGAGAGGATTAGCAGCTTTGAAAGTTTATTAAAAGCCGTTCCAGTTCCTGAATTTGGGATTCCCGGTCAAATTATGTCTTTTAACTAGACTCAATTTGTTCATTTGCTTTGGACTTGATTTTCCAAATAACAGTGAATGCTTTAAAGAAAACGCGATGACTCATGGAAATGCAAGAGGATATGTGGGAAGGTAGTGCGGTCCGGAATGGACAACCCTGTGCCAGTTTCGCAGCGGAAAGTTGTACGGTAAAGGAATTAAGGCGCGAAGTTGCTTCAGTGGTACATCCCTTTTCTCAGTGACTCCACCTCCAGACTCCGCCTCCAAAGTCGGCCTTTCGGCCAAGAGTAATGCTCCCGAGCAAGTATCATGGAGTGGATGCATTCAATGTCTCTTGTAGAGTCACAGTTCATTACTGCGAATCAGCCGACGGGAATCGTCCCAGCGCGCGGTTCTTTCGGTCTTTTACCTCTACAGTTGTTTGAGGTCAGAGAAGGCCTGACAAATGCATTTCCAATGCTCTCTTTGGCATTTTCTTTCAGAGACACTTCACTTTGGCTATTTTTCTTCCTTTTTTTGCCAATCACTAGGCTTTTTATCGCGTGACTGTGCTGTTGAAGAGAACTGTCTATATCTAAGTGAATATCAATTAGTGAGGGAATTAGACGAGTTTATGAAGCAAGAGGTCCTGATAGAATCATCGCGCAGAAACACATCAGATTCTTCCAATGGAAATTAAGAACTCAAGCCTACTTAGTTATTATAGCTCTGACCATCATGCGGAAATAATTTAAGCCCTAAAGTGCGAGGTGATTTGATAAAATAGCCCCCTCCCCTTACTACAAGATGGTGCACGGTATTAACCGTGTTTAATTTCACATTGAAGCGAAACCTCAAAATTCTCAGAGAAAACTACTGAACCTTGACAAATAATCCATCATATTACTTCGCAAAAATATAGTAACACTGAATGCAAATTCCTGGCTTGAATAATGCAGGCATTGCACCTTATTTGAGATTACTGTACTAACACTATAAAACACAATGATAATGTATCACAATAGAAACTTGGCTAGTTTGAGCAGAACAGTCTTACAGCCAATGTCTCTTGGAGGTTCCCACGCTTGTCTGTCAACAAGTTAAATGACCCAAAAGGGACTGGAACGAGCGCACCTTAGTCCGCCCCTGGTAAACGTTCCAATGAGAGATAAAAAGGACTTAGGAGACATGATTTGCTGTCTATTTTCTTCCATGACAGCCCATGCATATGCCACTCTCCTAAAGCATAAGGCTGCGCGGCCTGGAAATCACCGGCCTTGAGCCGGTCGGCCGATGAGATGTGTTCAGCTCATGCTATAGTGTTCTCAGGTTTTTGTGTGAAGCTGCTGACTTAAACTTATTTCGCCGAATTCGATAACCCCTATTAGGTATAAGGTGTATTTCTATCCGATTGAAAAAGGCGCTTTTGTATATACTTTCGTTCGGAGAATTGGGTGAAGCAAAGATGATTTGTAATAGACACCATTAGATTACATTCTCAATTCATGAGTCATCGCAAAGTAATAAGCACCGATAAGTAAATAAACATTTGCACTATTTGCATTCTGAGCCATGGGCAAGGACTTCGCTTGTGGACTCCTCCCAAGCTATTAATGGAAAAATGACCTTTTCGTTGTGTCTCGCCGCCTATTTGCTTGCTCTCTTCACTGGTGTTTCCTTTTCATGCTGTTTTTTTATTTCGCTGTGCTATTCACTGCTGTTTTCGAGTATCTTTATCGACGTCTGAGACACACCCTAGGATGTGTTTCAAATTAAATACATAAATATAATTGTATACAGTGGTTTCGACGTGAAATTTGGTCATAAACTTTCATGAATTCTTGTATCAAGCAAATAGGAATGCAGTGTGATTGATCTTCAGCTCTGGAATAGACATACAAGCCGCTTCCACTGATAGTCGTAGGAATATTCATAGGTTGTTTCATTTTTATGTTCCCAGCCAACTGTGCAACCCGGAGGAGGGGTAGGGTAAAGTGCGGCTGAAACGGGAAGACCAACTGTCAATTTTCCCTGAGGTAATATGGGACTCGGTCTCACTTTTACAACACGATGAGCCTTGAACGTGTCCCCTCCTCTTTCCTTGACTACTTTTTCTTGCCATGTTTCTTTACAAAGGAAACCTATGTGGTAAGTAATGCCAGATACATTAGACAACTACCACAATTCTTTTAATTGATCCCAATTAACATAAGTGAACAGACTTGGCGTAATCCTTTCATTCCGATGGATATAGCATTAAAAAATAAAACTAACTCATAAAAAAAGATTTTCATTCGGAAGCTTGTTGACGCTTTGATTTCACTTTTTGGCCCATACTAATATTATGTTTCCGGAAATAAGCCGCATTCCTTCGCATGGTCGCAGATACAGTCCTCATCATTACAGACGGTCGGGGCGGGACAGCCGCGCTGCAATGTGACGCGACAGCGGCTGCGGCTCGATGACGGCGAACCAGCTGATTTCCATGGAATTCAGCTGCGAAATCCCACTTTTTCAACTATTCAAGCTTTGAAAGTGGAAGGTGAGTTATTCTGAACCATTTTAAATTGCACTTACTCTGAATGAATCTGAAAGAATGTAAGCCGTTTGAATAAATGCCTGAAATAAGGCAAAATACAAAGAAAACAGCATAATAATCGACATAAAAATGAAGAAAATCAGAGCCAGTACAATTCAAAATTGTTCAAAATAACTCACCTTCCACTTTAGAAGCTTGAAGAGCTGAAAAAATGGGGATTTGCGGCCGACCATCGAAATCAGCTGTTCATGTCGCGAAGCCGCTGCCGCTGGTCGCTCACAGTGCAGGCGCTGCTGCCGCCCGACAGTCGTAATGGTGAGGATGGTGTATGCGCGCAATTGCGCGCGGAAAGTTGGGGACCCACAGGAGCAGGTTTATTTTTTTCGTTTTCGTCGTTTTTTTTTGAATATTCACTATTTGATTGGTTTTTTAAAACATCTTTTTGTCGCGATGTGTTCGTTAATATGGGAAGAACAAGCAAAAAAAAAAACACTCACAAAACAGAATGAGAAAGAAACGTCAAGGCTGAGGTCTGCCAACATACAGGAGTGCACCCTATACCCTGAAAACAGGGCTTGTGAAGCTTTTGACTGCAGCGTAAACACTTTCCCAGGCCAGGTGACGAACAAGTTGTAATTGCCGCTGGGGAGCTTTGATAAGAATTTTACAGCCTTTGTTTTCCTGTAAAAAAACTTTTGCCTTTGTTCGCCTGTAGCATTGGATTATTTCCGCCAAATTTCACTTTGTAAACGTTACTTTTTCATGTAGTTCTCTCGAGAAACGTGATCCTACACGGTATGACCTGCCAGACTAAGTTGCCTCACTCAATCTGTAGCCAATAATAGGGGCAGGTCACGCCTTCTAATTAGTCTTATTAGCTCTAATGGGAATCTGTGAGTATGATTAAGACACCTCAGCTCTCCATAAAGTAAACAAAGTCTCTTCATTGACGAATTATACCTAATTTACATTTTTATGAGCACTAATTTGTGAAGAACTAATTTGTGACCCTTCTTCTTTTTCAATGTCAGCAGCTTTATCGCAGCTTTCTTTGTAATGCCTACACCTTCTATTTGAACCAATTCATGTATTAGTGCTCCACATAGGCGTGGAGCGTTCGGCGCTCGAATCATCTGGCTGGACCGAAAACGTCCAGTCAGCCGCTTTTCGTTAAGCTGGAATGGCCTTTCTGGAGGCATTTCTGACGTTCTATTTTGCATTTTCTCTTCACTGACGAGTTGCGTGGCANCTTTTTTTCATATTTCATCACCACTGCCTACGCTTCCAAAGGCGGACGGTGCCTTTGAGAACTTTAAGGCACAGCTTTGCAGCGCTTAGACGTTCACCGATTTTGACCTTTTCCCATAACTCGGCGTTTTTTGTGGTAATTTTAACAGCTGTAGCTTCAACGGTTCCAAATGGGGATGGAATGCGTACATGCAATTCATATTTTCATTGAAAAATATTTTTACTTTTTCTTACCCTTTCGGAAGGGGTGGACAATGATCCGAAGTCTTTGTTATTATCATTACCAATGGTACTTATTGAACTTCGTTATAATTTTTATCGATTGTGTAAATCATCTATTCCACGAGGGCGAAGCCATGAACTTCGGAAACGCAGCTGCATTTGAATCGACTTTTTTTGTCGTCGAAATTCCATTTCCCAAAAAGTAGATGTGGGTTAGCTGGGGACATCTTGGCCGTCAACGTTCTGCAGTCGATTTGAAATTTCCTTCAGCTAGTCTCCTTTGGTAGCCGAAAATTCAATGGCACTGCATTGCTTGAATCAAACATCTCTTCTTTTTCCCCGATACTAGGTCGCCTAAAGGGGTTTTGAAAAATTTTCATGGACATGAGGGACCCTCTGAAACGTCGCAGCTATGTACGCGTCAGTGATGTGATGGACATAGTAACGAATTCACATGAGAGTGAGAAGCACAGAATTCTGTGAATTTGCTAGGAGTTCCGGAATTTTTGATATTATTAGAGCTTTGATGTATTCACGAAATTCTTCATGCTGAAAATTCAATGTTCGAAATCTACATTCATAACGGGCTTGCGAACTTACTAGCAGAAATTTCCAACTTCTATGCAGAGACTTTGTAATGACACCTTTCTAACTAAGGCCCTACTGGCTCAGTGGCTTACTGCTGTAAGATTCTTAGTAAAATTCTTTCTCTCACTTTCTTTCTTTACTTTTTGAAATTCTCGCTTACTTTTGTGAGCCTGGAACTTCTCTGTTAAAACTTTCATGCACTACCCACCAGGAGCACTACTTGGCGATCGGGACCATCATTTCTCAATAAGATTCCAAGCGGAGGAAGATTTTACCCCCACAGGGCCCAACTCAACAACGAAAACAAAATCACCTCTCATTCGGAACTAAAACATTCCCCCTGTCCAGGAATCCTCAGTGCTCACAATCAATGTGCTATTTGCAGTACCACATCTGCTTTGCTTTCAATGATTGCAGTTCACATCGTTAAACCAAAAGGGGCATCCTGGCGGCAATCCGCAATCCTTTGCCAACCGTTTTATTATACATGCGTCTCTGCGTCTCTTCCGCCTGGACTCTCGCAGCGATCGCTGCTCTTGCAACCACAACTCTTGTTGTCCTCAGATATGGACTGTACGTCTCCTAACGTCATCGAAGGTTTTTTGCGTCAGATTCGGTGCTAACTTTTTCTTTACTTTTATAGTAACCCATATTATACTAGGTCACCACGGATCGCCTTCACACGATGATGAACGGTCGCGCTGTGCGGTCCGTACTCATACGAGGTAATCGAGGAGAAAACGGATCCGTTGAACATGTGAGTAAATTCAAGTTGAGCTAATTACTGTTTATTTACGGCTTTCGCTTGTTCTTTTTCGTTTTACGTCTTGAGTAAATCACATCGTGTGATAGTAGATTTAGTAGTCAAATGTGATCCTGGGCTCGACTTGGAAATCAACTCCTGCAACACGTCCAGGTCACTCTAGCGGTGTTACACGGGGCACGCTGGTCTTTTGAGAATTCCGGATACTTACGTCCAGCTGATCCCAAGATTCATGGCTCCCCAAAGACTATGTCACCGAAGCGCGCTACGCCATTCATTGATACGAAAGTGGGTGGGATGAGGGCGATAGTTATTAAAAGGCAAGAACTATTTTCTGAATTACTCGCTTTTCTTTTCTTGGGGGCAATAAACCTGTACCTGATAACTGGTAGGCTAGAAACAGTGCTCTCCATAGGGTGGGGGTTCATCGTGCGATGAGGTGTAGCGGATTTCCGTAAGGAGCGTAGCGTAATTTCCGTAAGATTTCGGGTTGAGTGCATACATGCCTGGCCATTAGGTCCACTTTTCACTCCATGCGGATTTCCTGCAGTCATAAGTTCTGTAGATAATTAATAATTTCGAGACGCCTGCCAACCGTAACTTCTCTCACTGAGAGAACCCTGACAGGGTACAGCATGGGGATGTGCGAAATGTCCGTGTGAGTACGACCCCCCCCCCCTTCGAATGGGTCCAGGCACGACCCCCTTTTCCACAAGAAAAAATCAACTATCAAAATAAATTTGTCTTCCAAATACGACCCCCCTCCCTAGAGCAAAAGTACGACCCCCCCCCCAATGGGTTTGACACAACGATGCTGTATCCTGAACCCTGAGGCTCTTCTCGCCACACTATGTGGATAAATGTTTCAGGAAAAAAAATGAATGGCAAGAGAAGAAAGAAAAAAGGGAGGAAGAAAGAAGGAAAAGGAAGAATTTGCAGCTGACAGCTAAAACTGACAGCAATCTACTCCTTGAAAGCGGCGGGAGCACTTACGGGTGACGTTTCCTGTTTGAGACATGGGTGATATGGGAAATTGTAAGCCTTCTCATGAGTAAGTGACGAATTCATAGCGAGGGACAGAGTGAAAAATTGTTTTTCGACTTAATGCCACACCGCGGCAGGCGCACCTATTTTTCAGCACAAACAACTCAGGTTGGTTGTCAGGGTGGTAAGGTTTTGAAGCGTCACTCAGTGAGGTGAATTAAGCCTTCCATAGCGTTTCCAGGCCGGTGGTTCCAGACACAGTGAATTGTTGAGAGTAGCGACCTAAAAACTAGCGCTCCATTACTGAGTAGAAGTTATTTGCGGTACACATCCCATGAAGGATTTCTGACCACCCATACATTATCCTTACCCTTGGTTCTCATCACTGAGCTATGTAGATAAGCCGACTTTAAAGATAAATCCTTTGCCAGCTTATGACGATGGTGCCCTTTTGCCGGGCGCGGGTGGCAAAAGGGCGTGCTCCACCAATTGGGGCTTGAAAATGATAAGCAAACAAATATTTGATTTTTACAGGTACCTCGATCTGTACAATTCGACGAAAGTTCGGAGGAATACCGCTGTCTGTGTAACTGTTTTCACGTGAAAATCGGTGCCTATCTTATTGGAGCTGTTCACATATTCATGATCCTGTTTTTCCTGATTCATTCGCTTCTCGTCTATTTCCAGCATGACGGCAGATTGCAAGATGTACGTTCCAAGCCTATTTTGGTTTATAGACAGTCATTAATCCTGCGAAAGAGAGAGCGTGTAAGGGGACGTGGAATAGAGTGCAGTTAGGGCAACATTTCCTACCAATTATTGCGAAATGGCCCGAAGTAGTGGAGAAGGCCTCCTTGGCTGCGCTCCAAATCACGTCCCTCACACCTCTTCCCGTTTGCAGGGTAATGATTAACACTATGACAGCAAATTGCATAAAGCGTTGGGGTTTGCAAGAAATTTGCTACAAGATGCATAATTAAGTAAGCAAGAAAAGTAATAGCGTAACTCAGTAATGAAAAAGCTTATCAGATGAAAGCAGTTCGAGCCGCAGGCACTTTTTCCCGTTTGTCCACTAGTGTCTTTTCTGGGAAAGCCGTATCGACTACGAAAATTGTTTCCGGTTTTGTTAACAAGCGGCAGACACTGCGTAAGAGGCTGGCTATGCTTCCTTCCGGAAGTAAATGTCAAGTAACTTGGAAAACAAAACAATTCCTCCAGGTAACCTGTTGATTTGCATGTGTAGGCCAGGCCCGGGGCCAGATATAGCTGTTTCTCGCACCCAATAGGCGGAGCACGTTCAACAGAGTTAATATTTTGAGATAAGAATGTGAACGATATAGAGCGTCAGGTGACATGAACCATGTGATTTGCCTAAGTGCTACATCAGCCGAGTTAACTACACCCCATACCCCATGGATAGAAAGTCCGTGGCTGCGTACTTTATTCAGATGTGCCGGCAGCAGCAGCTCTAGAGGTACATTGCAGTTTCAGACAAAAACATCATTGCAAACATCTCCTTGTTCACTACAAAGTGGAATAACATTTAGAATGAATGATATAGAATGGAAACATCCCGAGAACAAGGCGTCCTACGCCATTAAGTAAAGTATGCAGCCACGCCTGCTCCATCGCTGAAATGGAGTATACCAATACGGATACTCCGCGCTTGCGATGTACAGAGTGACATCCTAGACCGGGATCGCGGCAGCCTGTGACCCTTACCTTTGGGTCTTTTTTCCCTCACGAATCGGAAATCTACAAGTTTTCGATTGCTGCCCATTAAGAAAGCGCCGTCAAATCTTGGCGAGTATAGCACCTACTTAGCGCCAGATTTTCTCCGAAGGATGTTCCGCGATGCTTTGCCATCGACCCTTAATTAGGCTTATTTATCAAATTGAAGGTAGACCTTATCTAATGAAAGTAATCAGGTGAATTGAGGCCTGTGAGTAACGACTTGTAAAAAATTTTCATAAAAGAAGAAATGTTTCCTAAGGAATAGTATGCCGCCTGATGGGGTGCTTCATCACTTTAGGAAAATACATGCTTTTGTTTTTAAGCTCTCTTGATTTTTATTAATATTTAGAGTATTAAACCTGAGCTTGAAGATGACGAAAATGAGCGCTTCCGACACAAGCTTTTCCGTTTGGTCGAAGTACTTGAGCAGTCCTCAACAGTGGAGGTCCCTTAATTAACACTTTTTCAGAGGATCGTTGCTGAAATGCATTAGGAGTCACAATCCACGTCGTGTGGGTCTAGACAGTCGACCATCGCGCCTTCTTCCTTGCCCACCCCTCCTCTTTGTTGCCCTGTAAGGGGCGTACCGATAGGAGGGGCACAGTACTCACTGCTTCTGCCCGCATGTTCGGCGTGAAATCTTCCCTTAAACCTCAAAATGTATCATTCCAATTGGTGTAAGAATTAAAGGGTGAAAAGGAGAAAGGCGGTAGTAAAAAGTCATTTTTGTGCTGTCTGCAGTTTTTTTTTGGCGGCTGTTATTTTGAGGTGCTTTTTTCAGGCTCGAGGAGTCAAAGAAAATTACGTTTTTGCATCGTTTCTATCCGAAATGATTGGCCTGGGACTCGGTTCATTCGTCGTTTTCCTTCTCTTCATTGGTCTTTCACGAAATCAGGCATTGCTGCTTGTTCCGCATATTGTTATGCAGGTATGTCGTTTTTCTCATCTTTTAAGTTCCCTTCAATCGATATCGTTCACCAAATCGATCAGCTTCCGAAGCCTGCAGTAATTTTCAAAGGCTTGTGGCAATTTGCCGATGATGCTTCAAAATGTTACTAAAAGACTGGGAGTGTAAGGCGTGGAGCCTCATTTCTCAGTAGCGCTATCGCAGCTCGAGTCGACTCTAGCTCCCAATGAACTCGTACTGCGGTGGGCTAACGGAGCTAAATAACGCTCCACAGTTGAGAGGGTGGCACTCAAGGACCGTTCCGCTCAAAGTGGTTCGTTGGGGCACGTCCTTCCCAATCAAGAGAATCGGGGAACAGGGTCCACTCAACATCAAGGTATAATCGATTCCCCTTTCCAAGACTAAAATACGGCCCCTTCGTTGTCGATTCGTTCGTTGAGAACTTCTAAATGCTGAGTCGTCCCATGCGCCATTCGCTAAGAATTCCTCAGCAGACGTCGTAGTTGTCCTGCTGGGAGGTTCGCATTAGTTCGAGGTTGAGGGACAGAATTCTTGTGGACTTGAAAGAAAGGATATTGGAGAATTTGGACTTGTATGGAACGAACAGGAAATTTTCACTGGGGAATTTTCGATAAAGACCCCGAAAAGTTATAAGAAATTGAGAAATGGGAGGACGGGAATTGAGGCAGCGTTCAGACCTCGCGACGGCAGCGCCTCGATCGCGCGTTAGACGCGACGATACAGTCGAAAGTATGCGCATTGATCGCTTCGAACGCGCGACCGAGGCACTGCCGTCGCAAGGTCTGAACGCTGCCTGAGGGACTGGTGGTTACCAGAGGGGGAAATCGAGAGAAGATCGTATTTCGCAGTTTCCTCCAACGGCAGGGCGTACTCTGATGACGAGCCTGTCCTATGCAACTTGTTTCTGGCAGGAGAGTAGGGAAAGCAGTAAGCACGTTGGAGTAACCTGCACAGACGCGCTATTCTAGGTGATTGCCATAATATGCTTCGCGTTGGTGTTGGTCAGTGGAATTATAGCAATAACGACCGACTCGGCCGTTTTCTACAGGCTCATTAATGCAGCCCCTTTTATGGAACATCCTGTTCACAACACTGTCGCTTTGGATGCAGGTAAAAACCTTGGCCTATTTAAAGGCAGTGGGCGCGATCACTGAGGGCAGTTACTGTCAAGGTCACTGGTTGAGGGACTGCGAGAGGGCGCTTGGCTACATCTACTCAGCCCTTCCACCAATGACGTGGGCAGTAATTGCCCGCCCCCAGACATCGTGTCCACTGCCTTTAACGACTAAAATATTTTTATATCTTTTTTTGAAGGAACTATGGTACGTATCTACTCGATTCTCATAGTCTATGCTCTTTCCTTATTCCTCGAAGTGTGGTTCGTCATAGTGATCTACAACTGCAATCGATATCTGGATGAACGAAGTACCTACATGAAATACTGCCTTGCTTTCAGTACTCCAATGAAAACTTTGTCAACTAGGTGATATTAATAACATATTAAATTCTATTTCTTTGTGTATATAGTCGTTCTAGTGTACAGTTTCATAGTTATGAGGAAGGCAGTTTCTGATCTCTGCTCTGTTTAATTGCATAATTTATAAGAAAAATATTCAATTTTGTGACATTATAAAGTAGAGCAGGTTTCTGTACTCATTTCATTACTCTTGTTAAGCTAGGTGCGTACTGCCTGTTAACGCCGTGCATCGCGCAAATTTTCGGGAACGGTTAATGAGTATCGTAATTCGCCGCACCGCCGCGCGCGGCGATGGGCGCGGCGTTTTCATAACTCGTTTTAACCTGTCGAATGAAGCTCCGGACTTCATGTAGACTCCGTCATCGTAGACACTCATTACTGTTTTCGGTCACTAATTGCATGTTTTTGCCATCTACTGCCTGAAACCATCGTCCTTTGCGGGAGGGACGTCGCACGCGACGCCCAGCAGCGCGGCGAATTCGGGCGGGACGTCGCACGCGGCGCCCAGCAGCGCGGCAAATTACGATCCTGTTGTCACATACCCCAAATTTTCTACTCGCCGCACGCGACAGCATCGAGCGACAGACAACCTGTCGTTATGAAATTGACACGCAATTTGTTCGCGCATGACAGCGTGCGGCGAGCGGCAAATTCATGCGCCGCGGTGCGTTTACAACCTATGCACATCTTCCGACCTATGTTCTGAGTGTCATATCTTTTCGTCGTTGTAGACCTCGTACTAGTTTCGCTTAGTGGGTGTGTTGAAGAGAGAGTGTGGTTGAAAATCCATTTTATTGTTTGTGATCTTTAAATATGTCATACTGTAGCATTCCAAGTTACGTCTCTCTTTATGTTCTCTTCATTCCGATCCTTCACTTCAGTATACATGAAAACACATTGATGTTAGCCTATTATGAAATTCCATGTATGATATAGATTCAACGTCATAGGGCAGTCATAGTGTGGTTGCGTTGGAACGCGGTACCCGCGGCAACCGCGCACGCCCTCATGAAAACCCCCTCGTTGTCAGTCTCTTAAACCTTACCTGATTCTTACTTGTATGTGTTGTACATACTTATTGAAAGACTTCATTGACATTACCTCAGGCGTTTCATTTGCTAGTCAATGAATATTTGGTGTAGTTTTCCACGGTCTTACGTTATTAAGAATGCTCCAGTGGTAGGTGTAGTATGGCACATCCTAATGGTGGCAAGCGAAGCCAAAGAGGTGCTGCTAGCGCGGCTACATGTAGCATTCCCATCAGGACCCAATTGATTCGTCGCGGCGATGCTGCAGGGCTTGCAAGCTTACGCGTGGGCCCGCCACTCTAATGTCGTGAACTACATCCTTTATAGGTTAGTCAAGGTCTGTAGCTCGATGGTCGTCCAAAACTCAAAAGTATGTCGGAGAACAAGCAAGGAGCGTGGCTGTGTATTGCCGACTGTATTCTTTCATCGTCCGCATCTTCTCATCTTTCGTTTGGGCCCTCGCCGCAGTCGCATCCACGCCTCTTGCTGCTCAGATATGAACTGTTAAGTTATAATGTTATAACGTTATAAGATGATTCGCGAGTTATAACAAACTGCCGTCATTCTCGTAGCTAGCAAGGCGTTTTTCAGATTGAGAAAGCTGCACACCATTGAAATGAATTTCTATCAGTCTTTTTATCAACAAGGAATAACTTAGGATATTATTCGCTGCAATGGCGGAAGTCGTACTTAGATATACTTACTCTGTATGGTATGCAATTTGTAGGAGGGGGGGGGGTAGACACTCCGGACCTCTACACTGATATCAAAATTGGTCCCGAAGTGCGTTCCTGTATCCCAGGGTACCTGACCTTCAGCTCGATTCCAAGGGGTGAATGAAAAGCTTAAGAAACTACAGCTACTTTGTTAAAGCGCTGGTGTCTTCCAGCCATGGAATTCATTGAGGTATGCGAAACAGTTGTAAATCCCCTCCCTGAATTTCGTTCTTTGTGCGACCAGGGCACAGCATTCGATGGGGATTTTGGTCGAGCTTTTACGACCCCCCCCTTTCCAGGGGTACCCCCCATAGTCGTACGATGTACGCCGCATGCTTACTACATACCCCCCGCTCGCACGACTTTTCATGAATGACACTGGATTCGCTGACTGTGGTTGTGGGTTATACTCGGCGAAAAAGTTTCTCGAGCGGGCGAGGTATGTAGTAAGCATGCGACGACATCATACGGGGAATAGCGTCCATATAACACAGAAAATTTCATAAAACTCCTGAAGTGGAACCACGTAACTCCTAGACAGAAATAGCCCCCCCAACATGAGCGAACGACCCCTTCAAAACGTCTGCAAGTTCAGCGAGAAAATAAATATAAAATAAATTTTTCCCAGGCCCAAATGCGACCCCCCCCCATAAGGAATCCCCATCGAACGCTGTGCCCTGTGTGCGACCCATTTACCCATCCAAACTCTCACTCAACGTTTGCGGAAAAGAGGTAGGGTATAAGGCGTGTGTGAAGCGGCAGAAGCCAACAATCGGACAGTCTTGTCGAGGCCAATTAGGACCACCTGTCGGCGTAGCGGCCTGTATTTCACAAACGATGATATGCCCTGGTTCCAGTATCAGAGCGAATGTCTTCTACCTTGTGATCCCCAGAGATAGAAGTCTTATTCAGTCGTTGGAGGGAATGAGGTAGTATTGGATTTTGAGAAAAATGACTGCGGTGTTGCCTTTACTTGATGTTCCAATTTGAAGTGCGCTATACTGTCTCCACCCCTCCCGCCCCCCGCCCACCCGGCATCAGTTCTTTAGGGAAAACCGTAAAGTGGAATTTCGGAAAAAAACTCAGAAAAAAAGGTGGGAAGCTGAGAGAATTTAGTAAGGTGGTAGGTGAGATGAGGGATGGTTACATATGAAAGGAACCAAAGGTATCAAAGAGGAACTTTTGAGGAAGGAGGTCGCATTTTGCAACAGTTATGCCTAGCACAGGGACGTGACCAGACTGTAGGCCCTACTGCCTACTTAAAGAAATGTTTCCATATCATCTTGACGGCTGGAGCAATTGCTTAGGAGCGACTAATCTGAGGAAGGTTCACTTTCAATTTTCTATCTACTTGACGCTTTGCTAGACAAGTTCTATCTACTTTGACGCACTGCTAGACAAGAATCCCTTGAGCAGGGTCGTTCATTCCCTATGATACATACGTACGTCTCAGTCTAGAAGTCTCAACTGGACGGATTGCTCTTGCAAGTTTTCAAGAAATTTTTTAAAAAATGAAGTAGTCACTTGTCACGAAATTTCCTTTTCAATGAGTCGCACTTAGCCTTCTTCAGTTCCTTCTACTTGTAGTGTATCAAAATCTATGCGTAATCTAGGGTGACACTTGAGGATCTCTCATTCGGGTGTGTCATTCCTTCTCTCCCGGCGTAATTGTCTGTTGAAAGTTCATTGATGGATGGGTTGTCAGAATGCGATCGTTAGGAAAAGACGAACAACAGTTTGATGGCGATTTCAATGATACATAATATGGCACCTTTTTGAAAGTCTTAAAATAGGGCCAATGGGATACCGATTATTGTCATACGAGTACCGGTAAATGTTGACTAAATGTGGCGTCTCGAAGCATGATTGCACTAAAATGAAAAAGAAGAATTGAAACGAGAGTTCACATTGATTGATATTGTTACAGATCATTTTGGTCCAATGTGTAAGTAAGAATAGTTCATCTTAATGAGATAGCTCTAAACTAATTAGTGACTTTCCATCCCACGTCTAACTCAATACTACTACAAAAGCAATTATCACATTCCGAAGCAAAGACCGCAAAAATTTTTTTGGTCAACCAGTTAGGCACCCTTCAAGCATAGTGCACACCTACGCTTTCAGAAATGGAACGGTTTTTAGGCAAGATTTTCAGTGCCAGACTCGAATGGGATGCTTTTTCGTACACCTCTTGGAATTGTGTACCTGCGAGCACCTATGGAGCTCCTCAGCTTGAGCAGACGTTTTTGTTCATAAATTTGTGTCCAGATTGTGTGTCGAGTGTCTTGTCAGGTATTAAAAATCAGGTAAGTTCTACGATTCTGGCGATGAGAGTACCACTCGCCAGTATCGTTTTTACAAATTGGGTACTTCTGTACTTTCTGACCTTGTCATCGAACACTTTTGAGCAACCCAGGTTCTGAAAAAGCAGAGACGAGAAAGTTCATTCACGCAGTAACTACATGGTCAGCATGTTAAAGCAGTTCAAAGTCCTGCTCTGGCGGATCAAGGGCATCAAAGGCTGAGTTCACAAGTATCTAAGGCAGCTCTCAGGACATGGTTGCCGTGGATTCCTCCATATTCGAGAAGGGCATGATTCCACGATCATTCTTATATCGGACGTGTGGAGTTTCCACAAAATTCAGTAGTAAAAATTCGCAGAAAGAAAATTCAACAAATGCGTCTGGAGTTTCACCCCCTCGCAGGTAAGTCACTCTGTAACAATGTGTTTCGTAGAAAAAAAGAGTAGTTTCATCCTTTGTATGTTGCAGTTGAACTACAAATAGAAACAACTCTTTATGAAATTATGCACCGCTGAATAAACATGATGTAAAAAGGCACACAGTCTTGATTTACTTTCCAATTAATTCCTATGTACAGATTTTCAGGGCGATCAACATTTAAAATTACAAAATAACCGTTGCAAAACTTCATGCCCAGAAATCATAGGGTACTGTGGCATGGAGGTAGAGACAGTTGAGTGATAGATAGGCTGAAATTCGTTACTCCATGATTGGACCCATTTTCTCGAGCAATGGATCGTAATCCGTATCCTTATTCTGGAAATCTTCTTTCACTATATCTGAACGACCATGAAAGACGGTCAGGATTGGACTGCCTGAAGAGAAGATAGTTTTTTTTCAAAAGTCAAATCCTAGCTGATTATTCAGAACTGCGAACACTGAGTTTGTTACCATAGATGGTTCCGTAATTCGCAGGTGATTCTTCCTCTAGTTGAAGTTTTGGCACTCGAGCTTGGAGGGAAGCAACGACGGTACTGCATATTAAAGCGAAGACGATGAAATAGTGTGCATACATGACTGAAAATGGATTGAAACGATTGAAAAAATGAGTCAATCGAGGGTAAACAGCTGCCTCATTCGACTGCTATTCCAGCCGAAACGCCAGTAAGGGCCCTAGTCCAGGGCACGCCATCGTTGTGATAATCACAGCGGGTGGGGGTCGTATTTGCCTTTGAGAGTAATTTGCGGCATTGGGACAAATTTTCCCCGTTTGTTGACTTTTCGCGGTTTTCCCGTTTCATATGTGCTATATACCCTTCCTCATGGTTGGTGGCGCCGCTAAGTTTGTATGAAACTACTAGTTCCGATAGTTGAAAATAGTAATAGTTAGTTCCTGACGACCTTCCCCAGCAAAATTTTGGGGAAAAACTAGAAATTTTTCGCGGAAATGCCGGAAAAAGTGACAGAAAGCTGGGGAAATCTGGAGCGTGGAAGGTAGGACGGAGATGGAGGAGTCGTATTTGAGGATGGGGTTGAGGAGGTCGTATTTTTCAGGAATTTGTCACAACGCGATGGCGTCCCCTGCTCCTAAGTAACAAGAGACAGCTGTTTAATGACAACTGGCTAATATCCCTTGAAGTCTTAAGTAAGCTAGCTAGGAGAGGTAGTTGAAACTGAAAATGGCTGCCATATGCGATGATGCCACATTGTCGAACTGATGGATGGTAGGTGGGGAACCAGGAAGAAATAGGTGGGTGGTACGAGCTGGTGGCCGCGTTTGGCGCCTCATTGTCGTACTCCTGTCATCTTGCGACAACTCGTACACGTGCGGTGAAGATGGATCACACTTGCCGAACGAATTGAAAATAGACTCGCCGATATGTGTGGTTGAAACGCGAGATGTCATGGAGATGGTTATGTACAATCCATCAAATACAGCTGAATACAACACACCTAGCTGCTATACCAACCGCTATCTTTAAAAAAAACATTTTTTTTTTTCGTTTTTTTCTGCGATAATAGGATTCCCTCCACTGGTTTCCATGGAAACCTAATATTCCAGGAATTCACTTCATTTGGAAGATAGCCGCACCCATGAACATGAATAACATGCAGGTTACAACTTATTTATCATCATCCATGTCTAACGTAAGTATTAACTATTGAGTAACAAAGTAAAATAACAACTGATCACAGCCCTGAGCGCATTGCAGTCTTGATGACTGTCTTCTGGTTATAATTTGATCGAGACTCGCTGGCTAATGAGACCCTCAGGTATTCGAGTGGAAGGAAAATCCAAAGACGCCTTTCCTAAATAAGGACTTTTCATATAAATTTTTCGGATGTGTTTGAGGGTTTCGAAGGCTTTTGCTTTTTGAGGGCAATGTGCCATAGGTCTAAAACACTAATCGGTGATAAAGTGGATAAAAATTTCGCCAGCTGATCAAATCGCCCTTTGGGTAGCGACCCTCAATCTACTTCGATTCAGTATCGTAGCGGATTAACTGGATGCGATGTAGCCTATGCCAAATGCACTCTATGCCGGGGCAGCATAACAAGTTGGAATTTTTACCCTCGTAGACGAATATGGCATCAATTTACCGTTATATGTAGGAGGGTCGAAGACTTAGTTATTCTACGCGCGAGCCGATCAGGCATGTGCTGTACACGTGATAAGCAGGTCATTTGCTACTTCAACACTTCAGCGTAAATGGTAGGTTTCTATGCGGTAAGAAGGATGATAGCGAGATATCATCCTTTTACCGCATAGAAACCTACCACTTACGCTGAAGTGGTAGGTTTCTATGCGGTAGGTTCAGTCTGAAACAAGAACAAAAAATGAAAATTTCACCAGTGAGATGGACCATCTTTAAAAATACCCTGAGCGAACAAGCTGAGATATACAGTACTCGCCGCTTACTTATGTTGCCTGCCTGCTGAGCCAATGTTTTCTAGGCAGTGTTCCATCCAGTAATTTTTCGACGAAAAGGAACTCAGCGAAGCGACATAATGGCGCTGGACAGACCTGTACTACCTGTCCTTGACCCTAAGCGTTTCCTAGTCTGATTCTCAGCGTTCTCTCATAGAATTCTGACATTATCCATGAGGAGAAGAGCCAAGCAGTCATTTCTACAGGTAAAGCAGCGCCATGCTCGTCCATGAGAGCTGTTTGACAAACCGGTGCGAATTTTTTCTTTTCAGCCCATTTTTAGTCCAAAATGATAATATGTTACTACAAGTATAATAACACAGAGCCAGAGAGGTGGTCCGTTTCGACTCTAGATAAATCAGACGAACCACTGTTGTTTGCACTTCCCCTGAGGCTCTTCAGTGATTAGGGGAAGGCAAAACCAAAGGATGTGGTGGAATTGGTGGTAAAACATGTAGGAGAGCACGAATGTATAGATGAAACACAACGTCGAATATGAAGCAAATATAGGCAATGGAAAGTGTAGAGGAGTGAATAGGTATGCAGTAATGGGCCCAAGAGGCAAGGTATCGGTATTCATATAATACTCAGAGAGAAGTCCGGTAGGCAAATTGGAGCATATTAACTATGTGTTAATAGCACAAAAGCAAAAAACTTAGACTGAGGGACACACATAGCTGTCTTTTATGACTACATACTAATCATCCAATGTTTTCATTGTATTCGTTATTATACGACGAATTCTGTTGAAGTTGTTAATTCCATATTTATAACAAATGAATTTGTTCTTATAGATACACTTAATTATGTTGGACAATATGAATTCATTACTATATCCGTTTCCCTGAAGCCCTTTTATCATATCTTTTATTTTTCCTTCAAATGTTTGCAATAATGTACAGGTTGATGCTATTCTTAGCGTCTCTGTATAGATAACGGACCTTTAGTAATCTGGGATATATTAGTCTCACTATGGGGGAATCTCATTACCTTGAAACTTGAAGTCATCTGTCTTACTGTACGTTCTGTAATTATTATGTTGTTTTTTATTTCTATCTTAAGGTCTAAGTAAGACTTGAGCTATCACTGAAATGAGTTTTTTCAGCTCTAGGGAGTTTTGGTACACTTCGCTCAGTCGATCATCTATATATTGTTCACTATAGTTGTGTATGACCAGAAGGTCATCCATATATCTATAAGGTAAAAATAGGTCCATGTTAGTCCGTTTTTTACCCTTTGAATAATTATATTCTGGCATGGACAAGGTAGATCCGCCAACAATGGACTGAAATTGCCTCCTTGGGGAACTCCCTTGGTCTGCTTGAAAATATGGGATCCCAAACATGCAGAAGCTGTTGTTTAATAAGTACTCCGTTAAGTATACCAATCATTAATTTGGTAATACCTATAGTTAGCCTTAACACCGTCTCCATCTGAATAGAAGCATTTGAAATCATCATAGGCTTTTTATTAGCATTTTTGATAAAATCGAAGTTTCGTTAATTTCGCTCATTATAGTATTATGTTTGAGAGTGGTAAACATGTCTGTGAAATCTGCGGTATAAATTTTTAGACGGTCGAAAGATATGTTGTTCAGCTCATGCCCTATGTTTATATCACTAATAGACCAATATGTCCTGATCGTATGACACCTATTTGCAACAACGCTGCAGTAATTGATGAAATGTTCTCTAATAAATGTAAAAATGCCTTGTAGCTCCAAAGCTAGTGCTTTTATTCTACTATTATGCGCTCTGGTAATGAACCTGTACTTAATTGGGTTCTTATGCATCTTAGAAAGCTCATTGCTTCGGACACACCGAGAAGGGTCGTCGGTGGTGCCCAAGAGAATCGGAGCCGAGAAATTGCATAAGAGAGTTTCCAATTGAGCTTGTTCAATTGAAAAGGCTGTTGCGGAACATTATCGTTTCCAGTCACTGTTCACCGGACGAAATCAGCCTCTCGTCCAGATAAAGGATACAGGAGGATCCTTTCGTCACAGGAAGCCTGCAGCAGTCCTCTGCTTGGGGCGTCCGCGCTCATCATGGAACTCTCGTCCTATCTCAGACATTTTCCCCACCTTCGCAGTAAAACAAAGATTGATGAGGGTGCTGTGACCGTCATAAGTCGAAAACACGCGACCTGTAAAAGGTGCCTCATCCAGGGACGACAAAGGGCAGCGCCCGTAGCACAGACGTGATCTGTGATGTGACGCGTGCGTGATTCTGTTGTGGTTCGACCTCTAGTCTCACGTGTGCTACAGCTCCTCTTACTGATCTGACGCGCCTCTGGAAGGCTTTCCATGAATATTTCTTTCCTATGCAGTTTTCTAAAGAGAGCACAGGGGTGGAGAAAGTTAAGATGCGTCTTCGCGTCGCTCCAACTCAGTACAGAAGCGTTTGCATTTAGGGAGCACCTGGACAAACGGTTATCCTTATCTCGCACAATAAGCTTTTCGAAGCTACGTGCGATATTCTACGACCATTTTTTCCTGCCGTTTCTCCAGATTTTTCTTTAAAGAGACGGAACTGGGGCTGAAAGTAAAAGGAATGACTGTGAGATGGAATTCGCATAGGCGAAGGCCATTTCTGTTTGCTGGCACTAAACCAACGTGACCGGAAAACTCGTCCAGCGAACGGAGGCTCGTCGACTGTTTTCTTTGCTTTGTTCCCTTACTTTCTTCACTAATAACTGACTGACTGACCATCTAAACGTTTGCTTTTGAACCGACTTGCACTTGAGGACGGTGAATTCAAGCATCATTAAACTTACTTACTTACTCAATGACCTTAGACTCGCGCGCTGCTTTGTTGTAAAGTTCAAGACTGGATGTAAGCTTGTCTAGAGTTTCTGTCTCTCAATAGGCAAAGGATGGACTGCGATGAGTGGTGAAGCTACATACATGGCACAAAGCAACAGGCAGGTTCCTCTTTACTCCGAACTGTTACTGGTTCGGATTCATAGCATAAGATATGCTGGCTTTGCTTGCCTGTCACGTTAGTATTATCTTCTCTGTCAAGGCACTTACGCAGTGAAACTCTCGTATTTTCAGAGATCCATCTCTGCATAAGATGGCGATGCCCATGAGACCGGTTATTGGAGTGGAACGGTCCTCCGTATAGACGTCGTAATACTCAGCTGTTACTTATGTACTGGTAAACGAGCATTTCTTGTTTGTTGGTTCATATTAGAATCAAAACAAAGTGCACGATGACTCGCACAGAGCGAGTACCGCTCACGGATCTACAACTGTGCGCCGTGTGGATTCCGAAAAAAATGGAATTTTGAAGGACTTGGCGGTTTTATCGCCTTCTTCGCTCTGTTCTGCTGCCGTCTGCTTCCTCTCTCTCCCTGAAGAGAGTTTTTTTCTATTTCTCTTCCGCAACCTCGCACTTTAAACCCATGCGTGAAATACTAGGTTGGTGGCGTGTTTCTGACCCCGGTGAAGTATCACCCTGAGGGAGTTTGGTTGGTTCTTAATACCTCCTTCAACTAAAAATGGGTGTGCCCTAGCGTTACTGAATGAAAAGAATATGAAACAACAACTCGGCTTCAGAAATAAGTTGTACCCCACCACCAAGGATGGTCGTTTCCGCGGGCGAAGTGATCGGGTCCGCAGTTGCGAAAGTGTTCCGATTTTCCGCACAAAAGTGTACGAAACGGGATTGAAGTATCAGTCCCCGGGTCGGGTTCCGTTTCCATACTCCACCCGCGCTAGCCTTAGGCTGCAACGCTTACGTCGATATCAAGGTCCCGCAGCGGAACGCTCAGCTGTAGAGAGCAACCAGATGTAAGAGGAAGCCCACATATTGCTACGGCTAGGGGTGAGGCCAGCCGTGCAGCAGTGCAGGTATGATGTGGGACGATACTAGGGTATCTCTACCCTTCAGTATCGATTCCGTGCACAATATTAGTTAGGTTGTCCGGAGAGGTTTCAACGTTTTGTGTGTTTCACTTAAAACGATCATAACTTTCTTAATACTCATCGGATTCAATCGAAACAAGCAGCGTTCGAATCAGCACACTTTTGCCAATGTGACAAAAGTCGAGAAATCCCATCAAAGAGAAAAACTGGGTGCTCGAGAATCTAAGAAATCAGCCAGTCGAGGGGGTCAGTCAAGCAATGGTGAAACGGCAATTACACCATCAGATAGCGCAGAAAATTCTCTTCAGGATGTACTACTGGGACGCAAGGGAGAATGAGTTTTCAATCAGCAATGAATGTACAAAAAATAGTAACACAAAACGCTGAAAACTTTCCGGCAACTAATAGAATGGAGATAGTGGCCCGCTAGAACACTTACGGACCCATTGATCTCACGTATGGCAAGGACGCAGGAACCACAGCTGGGAATGTATTCTCGTCATCCGGCAGTTGATTAGGGTCGTCAACGGGCCGCGCGCGTGCCAGGAACTATTTGCTTTTTCCAGGCTAATTTAGTCATTTTTTCCACCTTGTGAAGATAAGGAGCTGCTAATCTGGGAAAAAGTAGCCAAAACAGTGAAAGAGTTGGAAAAATGACTAAATTAGCCTGGAAAAAGCAAATAGTTCCTGGCACGTGCTGCGGCCCGTTGACGACCGCCCTAATCAACTGCCCGGATTGTGAGGGTATGTTATGTCCTCGAAAGGACATTTTGTGGTTGATTTTGCTTCGAGTGCGTCGCGTGTCGGCATTGGAGCGCGCTATTTTCCTAGTTATCAAATCAATGCTTGTCGGGAATTCAACATTTCGCAAAGCAACAAGCGCAGATCCCGGTCCTCCGTGTGCTTCCACCTAAAGTGTACTGAACTCATCGCAAAGGAAGCTTCATGGATTCGCATCAAAATTAACTGCGGAAGTTTCTCAAGCACGCCACTGTTCAACCTTTTAGGGACTTTGATTCGTTGATACAGAATCCAGATGCAAAATAGGAACCAGCGCTGAGAATAGGAAGATTTTTCCCCTCTTGCTGACCACAGAACCTTTTGTGAAAATTCGATATTCTGAAACTTCGAGGCTAAGGACTTTCAACTCAGGTCAGGGAAAACCATCGTCTGCGCGCAAGTTGCTGCCCAATAGACGGGCACAACTTCGTTCACCCATATCTTTTACGGAAGAGGTAAAAACCGCCGGAAATCACGAGAATCGCGCTTCTAAATCTTATTAAACTCCTGCAACAGCTTCCATCTCTCCTGAAAAATCTATATGTGGTACAATAAATGCTCTCTCTAAATTGGGCCATCCGCATTGCCACTTATTCAGTACCACATTTAACACTTATCCCGCAATCCCGTTGTCACTGCATTGTTAATCACTGACCCCTGCGATACAACCCCCCCTCCCACTATGGGGCAAGCCAAACACGACCCTCTTCGAGGGTTTCTTCAGCGGATGCTTCCAAATAAAGATTATTAGTCCCTCATCTGCTTTGTTCAAATCCCCTCCAAGAAATTCCTTGGTGAGGAGAAAAATAAACTGCATAGTACACTTGGTCCGCTCGTAAACACGAACGGACGCATGTTAATGCAGGGGCCAGAGTCAGTGTTCTGAGACAAATTTGCAGAGGAGAATCCAACAACAGCAGCGTTAATCTCGGCGCAACTATACATTCCATCGGTTGCAAATAAATTGATAAACTAATTAATCCAGGAAGAAGGCGCCAAAATGAACAAGTGTCGCTGGTCCACGTCAAAGTCCCTAGTCTTCATGACGTAGGAAAGCTTGCCGATGCTCAGTTTCATGATTAACCTGATGATAAAAGAATGCACAGGAGAGACTCCCTGTCAGGCGAACTGGCCGGGTTTCAGAAACGAGTCAATGGACATTATGATGCGGCGCCTAAAATCAGGTACAGAATGAATTTCGTCGTCCCCTTCCTATGAAATCGCTAAAAAGCCCAGTTTAGAAAGGCGCTTCGGGAAGAATACGAATGGCGCGAAAGGTAGAGTTGGTAAAGTTGCAGATAGTACTCAGCTGCAGGTTCAAATCCCGCTCGGGGTCAAGACTTTTGCCCATATCTCAGCATTCTTTTATTAACATTTTGAGGGTGATTCGAGGTGTTAAAGAAGAGACAAGGGGTTCCTGAGGAAAGTGAGATACCCATCCTGAATCCCCGGCGAAACCGACGAAGCATCGTACGAGAATCAAAGTTCCACCTTGATTTTCTACGAAGAGGAATTGTGATTTTGCAAACAAAAACTTTTCGAAGTCGAATTTCAGCCGTGCTTGGTTTGGTGACCACTTGGTGCACAACCGAAATGTATCCAGTTTTCTCGTTCATTCCATCTCCGGAATTGCGATCTGGTGCATTGCCTCCATCAAATCAACTGATGACCGGCACTTCGGAAGGAAACCAATCTATGTGGGCTTTGGACATTTGTAATGAAAACCAGTGATGATAGCTGCTTTGGACATTCCTAGGCTGAAGAATCTGGTTCTTATGTTAGTAAAACGAGTTACAAGTGAGGAAATTCGCTATTATGGATAAAAGAGCAAAGAAGGTCTAAAAAACAAAGTCTTTAGCTTATAGTGTGCCAAGGACTCACTTGCGCGAAAAGTCGGATTTGCAAATTCCAAGACAGCGATTCGCGAGGTCCTACCTATATCCAGCGGCACTTCTATCTGAATGAACTGTTCTGGACCATAAGAACGTCGGCCGTTTAAGCATGATTGGAGTTGGAAGGAGCAGAATTCAACTAACTGTTGATCTCCAATCGCTCTATCACGGAATTATAATCAATTGATTGATTATCGCAAGTACATACAAGCGCTTACAAGTTGTTACTCCCTTTTATTAGAGTACCTCGCACTTGCCATCTTTGGGACCCCCTTGTATCTCTATTGCGCATTTTCATGGTCACGCATGAACTCCAGCTCCAGAAAAAATTTACTCGAAGAAAGCTTCACGTTTATACACATTTTTATTACAGGGCATGGGTTCGGCTCCCAACATCAAACGACATTTCTTTTCAGTCTCCTTCATGGCACACCCTATGTAATTTCACCTCTTCACACTTTGTGTTTCAACATGTTTTTCTGCTCCACTCGGGCATGCAGTGACGCTGGCGACGATTTTACAAAATTCAAAAAAAATGCGAACCCCCTCAAAATTTCTTTTCTGGTGGGACTCCCTTCCCAAAACCACTTCTACCTATCATCTTCCTAAAATTTTCTTTCGCACCATTTTTCTTCAAAGTTGTTTTCTCCAAAATCCTCCCGTTCCAGGTTTCCTCCAAGAGCCTGCCGTCGAGCGACGGGTATGGGGTACACTTGCCCTGGTCTACTCTCGACAGTTGCGCTTTGATCATGGCTCAGGTTATCCTCCTGTACCTCCACGGCTAACGCCTTCATCCTACTTTGACAAAAGGTTTGCTTAGTGCCGCTCTATTTTTGTCTAACCAGCTTTGTACTTTTTTTAGTTGCGTGCCACCAGATCCTTATAAATAAATTAATTGTCTTTTGCATCCCTTCCACTGCCCTTGTTTCTTGTGTGTTTGTTGACTGTTTCCGTTCCTTCTTTCTATTTATCCCCATTTTCTTTCCGTTTACAGCGCATTCCGCATTAAACTGGCTTGCACTCACTTTGATGGTGGTGCAGCTCACTAGCAGGTTTTGCATTCAACCCCAGTAATTGTCATATGGTTCTTGGCAACTTAGTCGAGCCGATGAACAGGAGTTTTGAGAAGCGTCCCGAAAATATCGGTCTTTGCAGCTGGGCCTCGCCTCTCTCGCACCAAAGGTAGTCTCTCTTCTGGTTCACTCAGTTCATTTCGCTCCCGTCACAAGCGCATGTTAAAGCCGATCAAGGTCGCAATAAAGGAATATCTGGTGGAGTACGATGAATGAATGCGATGGAGCACAACACCTCACTTCGGCACAATACATTTCCCATAGATCGGCCGCAAGAATACGGTATGTTTCGGCGTGAAAATGCTAACAGATATCTGTTTTCTGAATGCTATGAAAAAATCAGTTTTTGCTGACCATAGCTCATAGGACAGTCGTCGTCTATTCTTCATTCTAAACGGCGTAGTCCCCACAAGGGTTCCAAGTGTGTCCACGGGTATTTGAACCCATTTTCCTTGAAATAGCTCAACTTCTTGTTACTGGACTTCTATTACAATATATACGGTTATAAGACTTTGCAGAGAAGTTATATAAGAGTTATATGTAAATTCTAAAGTGTGGTTCATGACTGAGTGAAAATTAGCACAGCCGTTTCTAGCTGATTTTTCTAGATGATTGACTCACTTTATCATTATCCCATTTACTCACTTTATCATTATCCGTTTTTATCCACGTTAAACGATTGGGTCCTGGGAGCGAATGACCTCCTCCTTCGACGCCTTTGCAGCATCCCGCAGGTTGAGTCATACCACAGACTTTGAATCTTTCTCCTTATCACCGGCATGTTGACTCTTTGGTGCTCAAGCCAGGGCTCTGCATTCTTTTATGCCTAACGACAAGCTTTTTATTGCTATGAAAATATCCTTTCCTGACACAGCAGCTTTGTCCAGAATTCACTCCCTGGGTGTAACTCAAGTTTTTGAACGCAATAATAAGGTCTGCATTGCTGGAAACTGCGATCGGGCGTCGCTAGCGCTAGTGTCGGAGCACGCTGGAGAAATACCTGCTGAAAACTCTTCCGTGGGTACTGGGGGTATAATTACCCGGGACGAGCTGAACGGGCGAGAGTGCCACTGCCTATGGCGAGAGGCCCGTGGCGTAGTTGGCCGGAACTCTCTCTCCAATTGTTATGACTTTCGTGTTGGCGGAATCAGTGTATCCTCGGCAGGGTACAGCATCGTGATGCGTGAAATGTGGTGTCAGCATCCCCCAGAGAGAGGGTCGTACGACCCCTCCCCCGTTCCCCACACCTACCTTCCTTTCAGGGCACAGCATTCGGGGGATTTTGGTCGAGCTTTTACGCCTATGCCCCCCCCTTTTTTTTTTCAGGGGCTGGTAACAACCCCCCCCATGCTCGTACAATGGCTGACATGGCTGACTGTGGTTGTGGTTTATACTCGGCGAAAAAGTTGTCGAGCGGGGGGGGGGGGGGGGTATGTGAGTATGTGAGCAGGCATGCGACGTACATCGTACGGCGTACATAGTACCTATAACACAGAAAATTCATAAACTCATGAAGTGAACCACGTGACTCCTAGCCAGAAATACGACCCCCCCTCCCAAACAACGACCAAATACGACTCCCCCCCTCCGAAACGTCCGCAAAGCGAGAAAAATCAACTATAAAATAAATTTTTCCCAACCCAAATACGACCCCTCCCCTTTTTGGCGGCCAAATACGACCCCCCCCCATAGGAAATCCCCATTGAACGCTGTGCCCTGCTTTCTTTCCCACAAGTTCCCAGCTTATTACAAGTTTTTCCGAAATTTCCCGTATTTTCGAAGTTTTTCACCCAAAAACGGGCAGGGGGGGGAAAATATGTAGGCCAATGTGAAACGGGAAAACCGCGGGAGTCAACAACCGGGGAAAATGTGTCCGCAACTCGGCAAATTTCTCTCAAAGACACATACAACTCCCTTTCGACCATATACCACCCCCACCTTCTCCCCAAGTACGACCCCCCCCTCCATGTCTCATATACAACGATGTTTTACCCCGATCCCCGGCCCAAAGTGAGTGTTGAAAGGAGGTGTGGAAAAGTAAAAGGTAAATAGGCGTCACCATTTTCTCTGTTGTCGAATTCTTCGACCACCTAAGCACAAGTTTTCTCCCCGCAGTTGTTGTTCTTCCGATGCCTAACTCACTCATCGTCACCTTCACAAAGCAACGTTTTGGTCGCGTTGTTGCTGCTGAAATCGCCATTTCGCGTGTTATACTGCATCTGCTCGATGCAGTGCTGCTTCGTTATGATCGTCGCATTTCATCATCATCCCTCATCCTTCAATGATTCGTTGCAATGCATTCGAGAACAGCATGAGTTGTGTTTCCCATAATTGAGTTACTCATCGCGGTGAACATGCCTCTTTGCGGATGCCCTAGACTCGCATAGTGAATTTTTAATTTTTCGGACCCTTACGAGACCCTGAACGATCAGCTCTGAGCCAAGGTTAGAATATCATGGGATTCGATAAGGTTATTCAAATAACATCTGAGGTGAATCGAATTACTTCGAATATTCGCCTCAGTGAACACGATGACTATTCATCGATATCAATCACAGAAGGTTATGTCGATTATTATCGTACAGTAATTGTCATGTAAACCAAATGTCAATGGTTCTGTTTTCTCAGGCGTACCAAAATGGTTCATTGCAGGTTACGCGAAGAGAGGAACAGCCATTTGATTTCTTCATAACCTTGAATACGAAGATATGCACAGCATAATAACTAATCTCGATCTATCTAAACAACCAGCTTACACTAGTACTGTATATGGGAACTACTGCTAGAATGTCCAAGATAATCCAATCTCTGAATTTCAGCTAAAACCCCATTTTAAGATAGGGAGTATTAAAGTATTAAAGGCACAGTTGCGACCGCAAATTGCGGAAAACGGAACTCGAATAGGCACAAAAAAGTACTAAGTATCTGATTAGCGGAGAAAAGTAGCTATAAAAGCAGTCCGAAATGTTATAGAGAAAGATAACATAGTGACTACTAGCTAGTAGCTAACAGCCGGTGAGGGTCGGCATGGGCCTAAGGGGTGTCCACGGGCCTAATTAGTCAGCTTCTAGTGGAGTTCTTGCCGTTTTTCACATTTTGAAAGTAGCGCAGCCTCAAAAATCGCCTTCCGGGTCGTCCGACACATTTGAGAGGTCATAGCCTTATTTTTTCGCGGAATGTGCCTTTAAATTGAGAATTTTCCTCAGGCAAGTACAGAGCCTAGAGTGTTAATGATGTACGGTAATGAAGTGTCGCGCCTCCTACGAAAAAGTGCCTACAGCCTTAGATCACTGTATGCATGGACACAGTACATCATCCGGGAGGGGAGGGTCTCCCAAGTTCGAGGTGCGTCGCCTCCCCACCCCACCCCAACATTTGTCCAACTTCTTATGAGGGCAGGGTAGGAGAGAAATAGCCATCCGCGCCATCTGAACACAATTGAGACATCATCGACGAGGATGGCCAGCGTGAAAGATACACAATTCGATCACGGTTTCAGGTCATCTATCAACCCCAGAGCTTTCTTGACCCTTCCTCCGTTCTTTATCCTTCTTTATTTTCGTTTTCCTTCTTTCTCCTATCTTTCTCTCCCTTCGAATAGTCGGCTAGAAAATTCGATAGGACACCATTGAACCCTCGCTGCGAGAGAATATCCTTGGACAGAGATGCCCTGCAATCCTTGAACTCTTAGCGTTTTCGACAATTCGCCCCAGTGTTGCCAACCAGCCGAACACGACCCCCTCTCCTTCCGGACGCTAAAATAGGACCCCCTCCGTGAAAACTATTGGTGAGGTGTACTGAAAGAGGAACGAGCTGCATTCATTATACTCAAAACCCGAAATGTTGTGAACATGGCGCTCATTTCTGAAGCTGTTTCACTCCAAAAGCAATAGAATTGCTCTTCGTGAGATGAATAATGAGGTGGCACGGATTTTCCAACAAGTACTTCTACTGATAGGTAATCGAGTTTCAGGGAAGATTTCACCACTGTCGAATATTCTATTAGAACAGGAGGGATTTATCGAATATTCCCAATGTAGTGAGGAGAGGCGTGGCTAGCATTTCAGGCTGAATACAATTGTTATTTTTACAACCAGCTAAGATAGGAAAACCGGGATATCGGAGTTCCATTCTGATCTATTTAGAGAAATCCGTAGACAGACTGAGTCACCTTTTCCAGTGACAAGGTTGGGTTACTGCAGTCTAACTTCCTCTGATTGAGGTCTTGCTGATTTGTTCCCTGTAGTTATTTCAGCTGTTTCAAAAGCAGAAAATTCAGCTCTTCAGCGGAACGTTCCCGTTCAAAATAGTGCACAAATATTACGGTAAAATTGCTGGACGGCTCTGTGATCCCAAAGAGGTTCCTCTCCATTTTGAGACAAAAAGTCTCCCAATAGACGCCTGAGGACCATCTTTTCTTGAACTGCTCCACATGCTGAACTGAATGCGCCTTTCATCGCCTAGATGTCTACTCCTGGGCCCACTGCGCCCGATGACCCTGCATACGAATCTGCTGGGTTTTCATCCTAATGCATCATGTATTGCAGTCGTTTCACCTGGCTGGAACAAGTAAAAGTGCTGTAATTGGTCTCGTGGTCAGAGCACTTGGTCGATGAAGGTCGTTCAAATGTACGCTCCACTCTTCAAAACCGGATTCGCAGCGGCTATTGCTCATCAAAATTTTCCTCGCATTTCTTCTAATTGGCTCACCAATTAAGTGATGTCCAGCGTTGTTGCGCTGTCTCATGAGCTTATGACCTCGCAATACACTGCCATAAATGCCCACCCGGCATATGGCTTCGCGCATTTGGATCATCTTTAATTAAGTAGTTGGGAGAAGTGTTTACCAATAACTGACTTGTGACATGCGCTTCGAGTAAATAATGCTACAGAATAGAATGCGTGCCCTCTTCTTTCTGTAGAGGAACCATTGGTGAGGATGAACCTCAAGCAAGCTTGCTTCCCCTGAAGCCGTAATGTTTCGACACTTACAGTCTTACTGGAACGGCGACGAGGAATTAGGAGTTGTTGCAGTTTTATTTTATGAAAACGACAGCTTTCCGTTGCAGTGAAAGAGCGGCATTTAATCCGAAATTTATCAAGCGACGAACTTCGAGGGGTCGAGGAAGTTGAGAACGCAGTGGTGCGACTGTGCCACCATACGACCTGTCGTAGCTGTCACTCTTTTTCCAGGTATTTTTGAAGCCTTGGAATGAGTATATAAGTCTCTTTCCCATCCACAATCGATTTGCTAAGTAAAATATGCAGGGCATCACCTCCGCGAGAGGCTGCAGACAGGCAGACGACGTGCAGTAATCACGCCGCCGTAAGTTCCAAGGACCACTGTAACAATACCCTGAGAGTAAACGGGAGAAGTTAGTTTACGTAAAACAGAGGGATAATTAAGATTGAGTGTACATATCATAGGAAAGGTATCGGTCTCCTCATAATTACTCGATAACCTCTGAATGAGAGCACAAGTAAGCAATTGAATAGTAAATTATTGAAGCGAACCAATGCACTGAAAGAAGTTGTTAAGAGCATACAAATAGCCAGCACTTGTGTGCACTTAGGCAGCTCTTCCATTACTGCAGAAGTACGAATTAGTAAAGTACTCAAGAATGTCATTTATAATTCAAACCGTTTTCTTCAAATGCACTTGAATGCCCGAATTCTGAAATTCACATTTCCCTCAAGTCGCTTAGATCTCACAGATGCGTTCACATTCCTCAGAAGCCTACCTTTTTGTTTTGAGGTTCGGAACTTTTCCAAAAGTAGCTCACAGTGAACAAGCCCATCATCTTCGGTCTCAAGATATCAGCTGGACGCAAAGCCTCCCTTTACTTTGCGTCTTTCTTCCTCTCTCCTTCTTTTTCACCCTTCCTTCTCCCTGCCTTCTAATTTTCCCCTTTTTTAAGGCTTAGCCATACGACGGAAAAGGGCTTTAGAATTTTGCAGGGGGAAGGAAGGAGGAATGTTTGGTTGCCAGATTCTTTGCAACCCATGCCCTTTATGCGCTGCATTTGGTGCTTCTTTTCAAGAAGTCTGACCAAGAAGCTTGTTCGGCATTCCGATTTCCGAATTTCGTGTCTTCACTGCCACACCTTTCACACCTTCGGGCAGGGAGGAAGCTTTTACATACCTTTCTGATCTTTAGCCCTCCCTTCTTGTGGGAATGAATTATCGCATTTAGTTGCAGGTGGAGTGAATTGTATTTCCACAGATTGTAGTCCGAGCTGCTACTCTACGAATACACCCTTGACTTGGCTTCAGCGCTATTTTTTGTTTATTTCACTTCTTGGTTGTTCAATCTGATGACTCTAACCAACACAGGAAATGGAATAGGGAGCTGAAGCAGGCAGTTTGCCATAGTATGCGCTCTACCTCATTACAAAGTCGAGTGAGAAGGCCAAGACTGAAGAACAATAGTCATCCAATCATGAATGCATGAAATGAACTAGAACAAACCCTTTCTCGGACCATCGAAAGGCCAGAGAGAAGTATGACTGGCATCGTGTCGTATGAATGTGAATGATTTGGGATCACTTGAAAAATGAGGTCACAATGACTTCACGAAACCATAACCCTTCGTCGTATTGGTACGTCAGGATGTCAACTAGATGATAGTTCAGTGTCATGTCATCAAAGGTCAGCTGGGATGAGCGAGAGGATTCGTCACCTCGTTGTCTCACCTCTCACCTCCTCATATCCGCACATTATCGGGCCACATTCTCACAGTCGGCGGTACTGAGCAGTGATTTGACACCATCCTGTGCACAGGTGCGAGGAAACCTGAGCCAATGATGAGTTGAGAGTTGTACTTAACTGATTAGTGACGATGAGCCGACAACGGCGGTCACAGTAGGCTCACTCACTCGTTGAATAGGAATTGTTCGAGAATACGCTCTTCAAATTTCCGCCTCCTATTGTTTTTTTTCTGCTGTCCCTTCGGATGGTCTGAGAACGAACTCGACCGCAGAGGGTTTTTCCTCCGCAGGCGAGAACGCCTATCATCATGCCTCAACCACCAACACCACCAATCTCATCTCATCAAACCTCCTCCTTCTTCTACCTCATCTGACCAGGGCACAGAAGCCATTATGTCGATTGCGCAATATATGAGGGCTATGATTTCATTCGCTTAACTCATGCTCGTTATCGGTCTAAGGCTATCGATTTCAACGGCTGGTGGTCTAGCGAAAATCACACCTTTGTCGTCTAATAAATGATGAGACTGTGGTATTTTTTGGGTGGCTGCCTTACATACCTCCATCTATATTGGCAGGGGAGAGCAGACCCGAATAGAATGTAGCAATTTATGGTTTGTGAGATTTATTGTCATCTCGCGTCCCATTGTGTGTATATGCAGGCGTGTAAACCATGTTGCCTAACTGAAACCGGGCATTTGCCATACCTCGGACTGGACAGGTTGATGGACAACACAACGCATTCCTATATTGGTTTTTTGAAAAGCCTTTACCCGCTGTTTTTTTTTCTTCCACGATAAATGAACTTGTCGGCAACTACTAGTAATCGAAAATAACCTCGTTCTTCGCGTGGCGAATTAATTATCTCATTGGGAACCCCATGGAATTACTTACATACCGGTCTATTCACACCAATTGTTCCTGGGAGAAGTAACCAAATACAGAAAATCGAGGTGCATAAGCTAAGCAAGGCTCGGAACAGGTCCATAGTTGCACCGCTTAGGGTATTTTTGATTTTCTCTTAGGTGCTTACGAAAAATTGGTTTCAGCACGCAAAATTTCCAAGGAAAATATGCGAATTATACGCCAGCTTGTCGTTTCGAGGATTTGAAAAATGCGCGGACTACTGAAACCGCGATTTTTTGACTTGTTCCAAGTTTTTCTTTAGTGTTTATGAAACGCCACCAATTCTTTCCAGTCGAACTTGCACTGGTGAAAAAACTCAAACAAGCCCGAAAAACCCTTTTTCAGCTACTTTGATGAATTTTGTGATTTTGAGATTAGCAAACGAACGAGTAATTAGCATATATTTCTATTTCTCTCGAAAGTACGATGCTTAGCTTGCTTCAAACTTTCTCCGCTTTCGAATATCTGCTAAACTTACAGTTTTGGTTTTTTTTGATGAGGAATGTTTTGCTCGCTCGTTGTGCACGTTATCTTTTCTTTTTTCGATTTCTTTTTCGTTTTTTTTTGTTTGAAATTTAAAACTCTATTCGTGCTTCCAAAGTCCTCTTGCCGATTTCAAACACAGGCTCGTCAAAATTTTCCTCCTGAGCTACACTTTCTCGATTCCTTCTCTCTATTTCCATCTTTCTGGCTTCCACGCTTTTTCAATATTGTGACAAAACGTAAGGGAAACTCAACCGGTTCTGTGTATTTGGGATTTTCAGCTTTCAAGTATTCCCCTGAAAGTAATACTCGCTCAAGAGCTTCTTGTTAAAGTGATTGCTCATTTCCGTATCTTCTTGTGTTGTCTAATTTCCTAGTTTCCTTATCTTTCTCATTTTTTTTGGCTTTTATAGTTCGTCATAATATTACTCACAAAGAAGACAATTGTAGCATGTACTTAATCCAGATTTCAATTAGTAATACCCTTTGATAGAGTTCCCCTTGTAGACATCATGAGTGTCACATCAGATCTCCGCCTTCGCTGTGTGCCTCTCTGCTGCTCCTCCTTCCCTACCGCCCCTTCCACTGGCCGTCCCATACGGCTAACTTAAAAGACACTGGCTGACATATGAGCCATTGTATGACCAGTTGTGATTCGCTGCTGCAGATGTACTTTCCGGAACTTTGCACATCACAGAGTCGTTCATAGCCCTCACTGGTGCTACTTCAATTTTTCCTTGTCTGGTTTTGACCTCATGCTCATCAAAAACCTCCCTCTCGTGAGTAATCTCATCAACTACGAAGTACCTTTTCAGCACATATGGGCATCGAACGGAGAGGTACTCATTTCCCTTCAGTGATCGACTCGTTCCCATTTAGCCATTATGAATTTTCCCAGCTCCTCATCGGATTTATACGCCTCGATGCAGGTCTTATGCAAATACCGTATTAGATTTAGTATGCGAAATGAGGCGATTTGCTAATTCCTCAACGTATGGTCACTATACAGCCCTAAAAATACTCACTAAACAGAATTGTAGGTTTGGAACATGTTTTTCTCGTTACCTTCTACGTATCAGTGTTCATTTTGACGTGTTTGTCCAGGCTTTCTCTGAAGTATTTTCGCTGGCATCCAGTGGGTTTCGATCCTTACACCTCTGCTCGTACTTCTGTCCCTAGCTTGTTACTCACGCCTAGTTTTCCAATCCCGTTTGACGGCGCTAACAAAGAACCTCTGGTCTAAGCTACTTATGAGACAACGCTTCTTTCACAGTACCCGTCCACTCACTGCCTTTTAGGATTTGGGATGACCTTCTAAAGGGCATTCTGTGGCTACGAAGCCTTCCAGTTGAACTCTCATTCCCTGCATGCGTGGATTGTTTAGCCATGAATAATCGCTTGCTGTTTTGTTTGTTTACCGTTGAGTTTATTCCAAAATAAACTCCTCCCTGTTTTGCAATAGCATACCTTTACTGCTGTAACTGAACATTTCCTCAAAAATTCCTTCAACAACCACCTCCCAATTGTGCACTGGATTAGCACTCTTCTCCCAATATTGGTGGTAATCATCGTGAAAACACCCAATTACTGGTTGATGCAAAGTTGAGTGAGTGCTTTGGGTGCGCTAAAGAGCGGTTTGACATGCAGCTGGCCCAGAGGGTTCACATTTACATGTATGGAAGGGGGGACCTCATTAATCACGGTCCTCTAACATCTATCGAAACCGACTTCGTTATTCATAAGCTCTTTCTATTCGGAATTCGATTTCGAGTATAACCAACATTACCCCACCCCTAAAGGCTACATCATTCCAAACAAATTGGTTCACCTTCCATTCCTTTGCTTCAGCTCACTTCAGGACCTCATCGTTTAGCCCTATAGAAGCCCCTAACTTGATAGCTCGTCCTCTGCATGAGATTCCAGTAAGCCTATTCCCTTTATTTATGAGCCCTGCGTTGAGGATTTTGTGCCATGCGGGATTTGTTTTGTGTTTGATAGAACCAACAGCATTACAGAACTGCGATCAAAACCTCGAACTTGGTAAAGCAAACAAAACACTTCACTTGATTGTAATAAACACAGTTTCAAAAAAAGCATATATTGAAATGCTGGATTTTCGCTCCGACGGCCTTTTTAGGTCATCTCCATCGGTTTATTTTAGATCAATTGCTATATGTCGCGGCTTTGATCTCTCTCTTCTACGCGACAATTCGTCTACACCATCCTGCGAGTGAGATTTGTCCTCCTCTATGTCGAAACCCTTTTTGAGTCGTTAGCAATTATTGCAATAGCAAGAACACGCTAGCCATCGTTTTTTACCCGGTTCCCTATGGTAGCGTTGAGGTAATTTTAGATGCGAGGAGAAGAGGATGATGCGTTTTCGAGAGCACTTTTCACATCCGATTTTGCGACACTAATTACACGGGTGCATCTTACAACAACCAGCTGCCTCATGTGCGCGGTCTTGATGCCCCTCTCATCCGCCTTTATGGCTCATATACGCTCATTGACACTGTCCGACCAGTCCAGTCACACTGGTCACATCGCAATTCTCCTCCTGGTCCCCTGGTCAGTACCGGTCGCTAGACCCGCTTCTCAGGAAGTCATTTCTGTTTAATGAGAGGAAATGAAGCAATTGTATTGTTGACGAGGGCTTATTAGCCGCCACTCCCCACTGCCTCCGGGCTTGTTTTGCGATGAGGACATTTTCACATAGAACACAGCAATTGGCCGAAATTTCATCTCCACAATGTTGTCTCCGTTTAGAAGCTTGACTAACTGTGTGAACAAAAAGTGCTTGTACGTTCGTGCCGTGTCGTCATTTAGTCGTTGAACGAAATCACCACACACTGCCGATGTACGTAATGGTCCCGTTGTAAAATGTGTTTATTAGTGATTCACGCACTGCTTTATTATGCAACGAACATATGTTCCGGGTGAGGGTGAGGGAAGAGAACCTCGGCCAGACGGCTGGAGTCACTCACTGGCGATGACTGAGCTATTGCGTCGAGCATAACTTGTAATAACCGCTACTCATTTTGTGATTGGGGTACCTCACCACACTGTTGGTCCAGTCCCGTCAGGAGGCCCTATTTGGCTTTGGGAGAATTGTCTTGCCATTGTTGATTTTTCCCGTTTCACTCGCCTTATATACATTTCATATCCCGAAAGTGGAGAGGGCGTGGCTGCCAGCTCCACTCGAATATGGCGCAGAAAGCCTTTTTCGTGAGGCATGTTCACTTGACACTGTCTTGACTCGTGCCGGGCAATGACATGGTTACAGTTGTCCCAAAACGAAGATCTTCTATCAAAAATGCACCCGCCGACTCATTAGTGGGATACATAGCCACGCCTTCCCCATTTCTGCGATAGAGTGTACCCTCTCTTTGGCGGACTGCCAGAACTACTCTCTTTTGGTTGATCGAAGTCTCCGTTTCCCCAGTAGTCTGCCGGCTGCTCTCCATCAACCTCCGCTAGACGGCAGACTTTTCGGAAATCTGGAAGGGTGTTAGGCAGGTTGTGAGAGGGGTTCGTACCGAGGTTTCGCTTTTGAGGAGGACGTCGTAGCTGACATCTCGTTTCCCCAACCCTGATGATGCATTATGGCGTGGAGGGCCTTTTATCCTGTACAGCCTTTTGACACTCTCTGTGAGTGGTAAGTGAAAGTGCTATGGATCCTTCCCTGAAAAATCAGCGCCCAGCGAACCGATAATACCTTCGTTACACATTAGATTGCATTCATTTTTTTCTCGTTCGCAACTCCACTTCCACAAATCGTACGATTATCGGCGGACAATTGCTGCGGTTAGGTAACCCCCATGAAGTGCAGAATTTCTCCTGATTCATGTTAACTTCCTTCTGACTATCTTTTCAGTCCGATGAGACGGACTACCTTGGCGTGACAGTTGTTTTCGCGTGTGATTCGTTGCTTTGTCCGACTTCCAATTAATCGTACTGACCGTTTATTTCGTTCGTTGTCAGGCAGGGCCCGCGCATTTGTCGTGCTAGTGGTCCGATCGCCCGTCCGGTACATGGGCCAACACCCTAGTCATTCATCTCGTCATTCACGAGTTTTGTGATTTCAAACCAGTTTCACACCTCACGCTCACCTCCTCCTCTTTGATACAGGTTAGAAACGGTGGTTGTTGCAGCTCCTGGCGTACTATAATAGTTCTCAGTGTTACCTATGTAGCCTGTGGTCACTACTTTTGTTGTGATCTACTGGTCGATACATTGTCATCGAATCTTTGGGTGGTCTAGTGGCATAGCTCCCTTCTCGTTTCTTTCTTCGTTTATCTGTATCGAAGCAGATTTTACCTTTCCACACCGCTAATAACCATGGAGGGGAGGGGGTGAAGGGGTCGTCTGAGAGGCTCCCGTCCATGCTGTTACCACCCTGGAGGTGGTGACTTCTGCAGAAGCCAACGTAGTCCGGAAAGACAATATTCTCTAGCTTTTCTCTTCTTGCAACCTCGGCATCTTAGTTGTAAGTCTTTCATTGTTCTGCGCCTTACGCACCTGCACTTGTAAGGTGCAGAACAAATGGAAAGGTAATATTTTCACCTGAATAACGTCTTTCGCTCGAGGAATCGTATGAGTGCCCCCTCCAAGGTTATTAACACCCGTATCACTTCTTCTTTCTTTTTTTTCTGATTACCGTTAGTGATAGTCATCGGGTGATTGTCTGCCAGTGTCATTGAACTCGTCAGTGCTATCAGTGTGATCAGAAGTGACGCTGAATGCCATAATTTCAACGCAGATCTTCGTTTTAACCGTTCGTTCTCCTCTTTTGCGATATTGTTGGTTCGATGGTGTTGTTTGTTGTGACTGATGTGCGAATAATCCCTTGATTGCTGTAGTCTGACCTCCGCTAGTGCGGTCTCTTTCTTTGGTTCTTTTTCCACCTCATATCCTTGTATGCCCAGTAAAAGGGCTAGCAAGTGCTAGTGAGCCAGGGCGTGAGAGTAGGGCACTGGGTACACTTTGAAGAAAATTGCTCGTGCTTACTGCGGTCAATGCCCAAAAACAAGCCGACTTAATGCGTTTATTCAGTTTGCGGCCAGCGTTGCGCACATTCTGATTCGATTTGGGCAAAAAGTCATGTCGACGAGGCACGCTGATAACCTCAAAATGTCCTCCCTCATCGTCCATGGTTTTTCTAGCTGGAGTTCGTGCTCATCAGCTCATTCTTCCCTGGGTTTACAGCCGTAGTCGTTCCTTTCGGGTGCACATCTGCATAAGGATTTGGCGTTGTTATGCGCGTGGAATCCTTTTTTTAACACCAAGCCCGGCTGAGAGATGATTTCCGGACATGATTCAATTTGCACCACTTGTGATGAATGTACTTCTTTCATCATACTAATACTTGTGAAGAAAGTAAAATCAACCGAGAAAAATCGCCGTTCCCGTCGAGGACTGCTGATGCAACAAGTAACCCAATAATTTTCAGAATCGGCACACATACACAAACACATGCGAGAACTTCTACTAATATTGTTACTAGTAATACCTATATTAACGTCTTTATCACCAGCGACAACGCCTATGCAAGGGCAATGTCAGGCGGTTTGTTTGAATGAGGTAAGTCTGGTAAAAGGGTTAGCGCTGTGGTGAGAATAGCGCGGTAGTGGACGCCTTTTAGCCTTCTGGCCACAACGTTTAACTGCCCACTGAGCACATTGTTTGATAATTTCTTCACCATCACATTACGTACACCAGATGTTAGCCAAACGGCCGCCATAGTGCGAGTTCGCCGAAAGTCCTAGCTGAGAGAGATAAGTATGAAGGCAAAAACTATGAGGGCGAAAATGTGGCGCTGAGATGGTGGTAATGGTCGTGGTCGCTGTAGTGGCAGCAGTAGCAGTATCAATTATACAACAGTTTTCAGTACGCTTCCACAAAGGAGTTCCTCGCACTAGATGGGAGTGGATACCGTGAAGCAGACGCAGTGAATAACAGCGATTTTGCATTGGTGAGTGATCACTGATCGATTTTTGCGATCTCCGCGTACGAGATAACAAATACTCTTGGTTGTAGTGCAAGTTAGGATGCGGATCACCGGGATTTACCGAATTGAAATTGGAACCGTTTAAACGAGGCCAAACGGTGTATCGTACGATCATCAATCAGCACGAAACGGGCGGTCAGTCGGCTTTGAACTCTACAATTTAACCCTGGACGTTATGCAATTACGAGGATTGGGCGAAAGGGAGTTTGAGTGATGTGTGATGGGACGAAATTTCAGGCTCGGCTACGATGGCATCGGCGTCGTCACCGATCCAAAGTGTGACGTTGTTGTGCGCTGATAGCGTTGAGAACAATGGCAGCGTATTTTGGCGAGTCGGACTTGATGTGAGGAATGACAGTGATGACGGTATGATAGCACATTGGATAGATGCCGTTCGAAGAACTAATGATGACACGTCCACTGATACGGTTGTATTTGGGACATGGGTGAGCTCTACTGATATTGAACTAACTTTTTTTGCCCATTTTAACGTTTACAGAAACGTTGTTGAGACTCAAAGGCAGTGGGCACGATGGTTAGAGGTGGGGCGGCCACTGCCAACGCCATTGGTGGAAGGGCTGAGTGAGATGTGGTCAGACGCCTTTTTGCAGCTCTTCCACCAATGACGCTGACAGTAACCGCCCCCCCCCCAGCCATGGTGCACTGCTTTTGAAAAAAAAAGATATAATTTCCGGCTCGGTTCAATAGCTTTTAACACGGCCCACGCATCCTACTTCCATTCAATATCATCGTGGATTTTGAGAGCGATCTGGCCCATGCAATGGGTTTCAGGAGTAACTGAAATGCAATTTGGTGCCCTTATCCTCACATTATCACAGGCAAGCGTGGTACCAATTTACCCGCTCGAAAAGATGCGAGTTACGGTTGTGGCCAGCGGGAATCGATCAGGGACCCTTAGAGCGCGCCACTTGCCGCTACACTTCCACCTTCCTTGTTGAGAACCCTACAATTGCTTCAATATTTAAATATTTGCATTCATGTATAGTTATGAGCGCTGAGGGGCTGCGAAGTCCCTCAAATTATGAATCACTTACGCACTATTTCAAAGAAACGAGTCTATGAGATCACCTGAGATTTTACAAAACTCGGTCCACAAAAACTCAGATAGCACCTTGTGCCGGATCATTCCGGCTTCACTGAGATATTGGACTTCCACCTAAAGCCATGCCTCCATCTTAATTCACTGGCATAGAGTTCATTAAAAACCCTTTTTTCCCTCTCGAGTGCTGCATGATTTCATCGAGGATTTGGCAGTTCACTTGGAAAGCAAATATAAATTTCTGGACGACACATGCGCTATTTTTGAGTACTTGAAAATTAGCTATTTTAACCCTGGTTTGAGGTGTACATGACGGTGAACCCTAAGGAAGAGCATGCCTTTTAGAGTTTTAGATTAGTGCAGGTTTAACACGTTGACGACCGCGCGGGTTTTTACTTTTTTGGCCTCGTGGGACACGCGCGCCTTCTCGAACGCCACGAGCGCGGTACGCATACAATTCACGCGGTCCCACGAGGCATTTTTTTGGAGAGTGGATCAGAAAACCTGGTTTAGAGAGCAATTATGAAGTAAGTCAATCAGTCACTATGGAAAAAAATTAGGCTGGCCAACAGTCGTTGCACCAGGTGCTAGAAATTTTTCTGTATTCGATGTTTTCATAAAAACACACGTCGTGCCCACTATAGGATTCAGGATCTTTCATCTCATTTACTTTTTTTTANCTAATATCAGTATTGTATATGTA
>MU911970.1:48179-72469 GCA_036418165.1 Cooperia oncophora
TTTTTTTTCAGCAAGTTCAATTTGATCCCTTAAATTCACGTGACCTTTGCATTCTTTCTTTTCAATGAATCCATTTTTGGACTTTTTATAGCTATCGGCTAGTAAAAACTTCATGTTTTTCTTCCCTTCACTCCTAGTGCGGGGAGAGGGCATCTCTAGAGGTGGTCGTTTCCCGAAAGGTTGTTTTGGAAGTTTCAGAGGAAATTCGAGAGATGTTTTGGGCTTTCGAGCTGAGGTTAATGTGAGGGGTTAGATTTGATAGGAAATTTTAATGCTTATTACTCTATACTCTTTCAACTAACTTTTTAAAGGAAGGACAACTATTTCTATGCCCGCACTTTTTAGCATGGTCTCTTCAATGAAGTTGCCTGACTGCGTAAATCCAACATCTTGCAAGTACCGTTTTGCCCTGAACGTGTCCCAAACTTATGAAAACCTCATCTTGAGGATTACCTTGGATGATTACCAGTGTGGGAGCAGGAACTGATGTCCGAGAGCGCAGGATGGGCAGAGGGTTCTACAGCAACACAGGATCTCTGTCAGGAAATTCTAGGGAGGAGCAAAAGCGCTTTTGCGTTCACCGTTTCGCTTGCGGTTTTTTTGGTGAGATTCGCCGCTAGTCATGATGGGGTGTCCTTCCAGTCAAATCTGATCAATTCCTTTATCATTTGGGTACAATTCCCTGTACGATGGAAAATTGTCGAGCATGATCACGGATTGAGCGCTCTCTGATTGCCAGTGAGCTTCCACCACAAGCTAACATGGGTCCAGTCGGCGCAATCGGTTCTATTATTTCAGATTGTCGTCTAGTGGCTGAGAATTCCGCCACATGATTTTGTCCCACGCTCTGATTTGACTTCGCTGAATGAGACCAGTTAGCCATTATGAGCAATAGATTGCGAGGGTTGCATTTCCCACGATGTAGTGTGTGGACCGACGCGGCGACAGGAGCAGTAGCTTGGAAAAGGACGAGAAAGAGGAGAAGAGGGCTGCAGCGGCAATGGCGGCGGCGACCAGAAGAAGCACTTTGCTGCGTGGGACTCAAGAGGGATTAGCCTTTGGCAAACAAATGTTAAACGCCATGGATTTGTCATGTCATTTCGGGTGATAACAAAACGAGTCACCTCATCGTTAATACCTTGACGTCGCCAATCCCTATACTTAGCCGATTCGTGTTATATCAACTCCGCAGATGTTCCTAGTCAGAAAAAGCCTGGGATTATGGTGACTGACAGAGATTGGGAGTGAGCATGACAAAACGATCAGGGGAAGATAATAGTAAGTTACTGAAGAGGAGAACGGAGTTATTCGCATTGGTCATATTGAGGGGCACTGAAACGTAATCTTGTACCGCCGATACAGGGACAGCATTGCTGGCAGGCTAGCAAGGGGGAAGGGAGGGGTCTTATTGAGTTGATGGGGAGAACAGTGGTATTTGATCTGAATTCAGGAAGTTTTTCGGTCTAACTAAATAACCAACATTCCTACTTACTTCCTTACTTACTTAGTTACATATTCAAGAAACTCGCTAAGAAGTCGCGTTTGGTCAAATGAGTTATGGTTGGCTCTGTTTAGTAGAGTACTCGATTAAGTGGTTTGAGGTTGCCAAATTTATCATGGGCTACCGATCCCCTGGGATATATAAAGTCTCCCTGAAGTTGATACTCTAGATATAATATTTGATATTCCAGGAGTTCATTCTGTCAGTATCCTTATCGCTGACATTTCAAACCGAACTCTTTCCGAGTAATGGTTTTTTTTTCTGGATCATTTCGAAAATATTATTCTGCCATTACTATACCTCACCTTTTATTTCTCAGTTTTTATACAGTTGGAGACGATATAGCGTCAAGCGGCTCACTTACCCTGCTCTCGGACATGGGCCAAATAATCCTGGCTCGGCACCCACCCGCGACTTCTTGCCCTCCAGGGACCAAAAAAATAATGAATTGGTGCCAGTTTCGTGTGGGAAGGATAAGAACCACTGACTTGTACATCGGCTGGCCCCGCAAGTCATTGTATAGGCCACATCGCATTCAATAAGCCACTACGATTCTGAATGGAAGTAGAATGCGCGCCGCACCATAAGAAGGGACAGATCAATGGCGAAGACTTTACCCTTTCTAGTTTTTTTTTGCCTATTCAGCTATATTGATATGCTTCACAAATCTGTATGCTTGTATTGAACATTTTTCCTAATGGAGCCGTTTTGAACTTCAGTCAAGTAACCCTCAAAGTGCGTCACTTTCTACCGCAAGAGGAGTGGGAATGGTATATGGAGGTGGAGGGGTTGACATTAGTTGCAAATTTTTCCTATTGCAAATGTAACAAACTGGAACTTGTGCGAATAGGCCACGCTGTCGGTCGTGGAATCCTCAAAGGGAAGTCGTGTTAGATCTGTTAGGCAGAGAAATGGAAAGATTGGCATCAACTGAAATTCTCCCCATACCTCCTACAACGGCTGGCCGTCAACCGGAATCTGGGGGAAAACCTGTGGATAGAAAGATTGGAAGATGAGAAGATGGGCGATGAGTGACGAATCCGTTCGGATTTCAATAGGATCCAGGAGTCTCTAGGGAAAGAGGGAAGGTGGCCTTCGGAAGGGCATAGTGTTGACAGCAGTTTTGCCTGATGCAATCGGTCCTTCGCGAGGACTAATGTGCTTTTTAATTCCTCCTACTGAATAATCTGGCGGTACCCAATTTTCAAGCTAGATTGGATTTATTTTTGCGACTTCCCCCTCCCCCGCCCCCCTCCATATACAGATGCAAGTGCAGGACCATTACTTGGTCATCGTAGGTTCAGCTCTTTTCATCTAACGATCTCTCTTCTTTCAATCTTTCTTTGTTAGACGTAACTTATAACTCTGAGCAATAAAGTGATGGATGGATTTTTTTATTTTCTCTTTGTGTTGGGGGGGGGCACTTGGTCCGTTCCAGTTGAATCAAATGAACCAATTGAATTTAATTCGATTTGGAGTTCTAGAGTTCCAGAATTATAGTCTAGTCATAGTTATTGGATATACATGGTGATTATGGTGCTCGTTGTTTTTTTTATTGACATCCATGTAAAATAATGGCGTGAATACTTGAAAAAGTGCAAAATTCAGTGCAAGACTCTAGGACCAAACAATTATTTCCAATTGCTTTGCGAGGAATCGCTCCAAGTTCATTTCCCAATTTTTTTCAGTCCTACACATCGTACGTGGATTTTTTCGGTGTTGTTGATGTAGCGAATTCCTCCATACAATTTCGTGTGTCGTCATTTAATGGCAGTGGACTAATGGGGCATTTGATGAGCTCTAAATGGTACACGGAAGAACAGCTGGCTGGAGGGAACCACATAAAAATGGTTGTCGCTGATGAGGTCCACTGCAACTTTTATTTACCAGTAAAGAATTCCGAAAATGTTGCAGATTGTTTAGATGTGGAAGGACGAACTGGCGGCAGTACGGGTTGCTTTCAAGTCAGCTCAGATTTCTTCATGTTCACTAGTTCTTACCTATAATTCACATATGGGTGTTGAACAACGCATGGAATTTGTTATGGTTAGTGAACTACTACGTGTAATAGTAATTAAATAGTGATGGTAATTCGTAATTGTAATATGAATTAGTGATACCGAAAAATCGAAAAATTATCCAAAACTGGGCAGAGTTCTTTTGATTATGTGAGAAGGTTTTTAACAACTTTGGAACCATTACTGGAGGAATGGGCTGCACCCTGTAGTCATACAATATTGACGAGCTATCCGACGAGTATCCCGGCTGAATTTCAAGTACCTTCTGAAGGCCTATTACACAAGTACAAATCGCGGTGTGGAGTCAAATACGATTGCGGAGCTGCTAAGTAGCTCGGTGTTGAAGCAGTAAGCAGAAAAACGCAGTCGGGAATCTCCTGAATTAGTTCTCTTCCAATTTCGTGCAGTGAACCCGTATGAGATGAGGAGAGACATGGCGCGCGTGAGAGAGACGGGAGAGCGCACACCGCGACGTCTCACGTAGTTTGGCAACTCGTCGGCGTGGTCCTCGTGGGCCTGAGTGATGAACTTGCCCTCCAATTTCTGTCGATATTGAGGCATAGAACGCCTTATCATTTCTTTTTTTGTGGTCCCGATTACCTGCTAGAGGGTGGGTTGGGCTCGTTCTTTACACGCGAAATGTGCCTTCAAGTGAGACAGAGCTAATGTGGTACTGCCTCTTTAGTACTTCAAAACGGTCAAACTTGGGCATGGTAAAGAGCTTTTTGTCAACGAAAGCGACTATGAGACAGTCTACGGCAATGCAATTTCTGGGTGTGGAGCATTACTTCCGAGTCGCGGCTTCTCCTTCACTAGCACATCAAGATGGTTGACAAAACAGAATAACAGAGAAGCTAATCGATCAAGAGATGCGAACGCAGTGAAGGACAAGAGGTTCTACGCGCCGCTGCACTGCTACAATGAGTGGATTAGGTCCTGGTGCGAATGCTGCGTGCGTCACCTCTTTGGCGGAGCCTATCTGGTCGCAGCAGTCGCGACTGGGGCGTAACGGTCCACGATTTAGATTCATCGTTTTTGACGTTCCTGATCCAGTTCAAAAATAAACAGTTGAAAACCAACTAAATCTGCTGAGATGTGCCTGAATATCTACTAAAACCGCGAAGCTGCATTATGCATTATTGCAACATTGTGTGCAGCTGACGCCTGTAAATGGCGGATTGATCGCGATCACCAATCACAGACGATAACGGCCACTAATCAAATCGCCGCGTTAGCCGCTTTCTTGAGTGGAGTAACGAGTGTTGGGACATTTTGCTTTTTCCCTTTGGTGAGTCCTGTAAACCAAAGTGAAGCCGCAAAATGGTGCAGATGAGCCATTTTTGTCCCAGGAATTTTCAACTACTCGCAAGGTGGCTTGTACAAGATTCGCTGAGCACTTCCTCGATGAAACTTCACAGATAAGAGCATGTACTATTATAAGCCTGGGCACTAGGTTATATATTGGTCTCAGCTATTATATGTAGTCCATTACTGGTAGTGAAAGAACTTGTTCAGGACCGTTCCCGTGGTTTTCTTATCGATCGATTAGCGTTTGACCATCCGTACACGTTACGCTTATGGCGTATCGGTGCTGTCAGCACCGCCTATTCTTCGCATGAATTTCGTACTCCACAGTGCTTAAAACTGGTACATGATCCAGCCCTATGTGGTGAGTTTGAACCTTCCTATAGTAGCTTTGTCACAAACGAGCGGAAAACACAAGAAGAGTTCCGTCTTTCAGATTCCGCGCTCCGAATTCCGGTCATTAAGCAGCTCTTTTCATATTTAGCAGCTAGCAGTGCTGTTGTACATGACCTTTGGCCTTTTGGTCATGGGCCTGTTGCAAAACCTGTATGCATACAGCCAGCTGACAGCGGCTGCCAGAGCATCAAAAGATGCAAAAAACATGTGGCGAACCAGAGCAGGGTCTTTTTTCCAAGGGAAGGAGCACCCGATTGGATGAGCCATTTTTCATTTGCAAGGAGCTGAAACGTGTGAGGCCACAGTGGTCATGGAACTCCATGCAATTGAGAGAGTGTCGGAAAAACCAGAAAAGTGACGTGGTTAGAAGGACTGAGTCCATTTTGCTATTGGGCTATAAGAGGTGTACGCAATAACAGATGGAGGAGTCGTCAAGGGTACTAATTCATGAAATTAATTAATTAGGTTCATGTTGACCTAGATTGGATTTCTCAAGGTGACTTCTGCCTCTGGTAATACTCCCTACATCTGGAACCTTCTGAAAACGAGTCGAGTGACTGGTAGAGGGTTTGGCTCACAACAAAAAAAGTGGTTCAGGAGGACACGTCTATGAAGTCAATCTGCTGGAATAGGGGTTTCTTTATGGATTTCACATAGTTTTCAAAGTGAGTAGTAGCTCTTCTCTTGGGTAGAAGTCATACTCGCAGTGAAAGCATTAGATGTGAATATGGTCGTATTTGGAACGTTTTTCTCGTGCCGGCGCCGCTTTGTGTGTGTTCTAGCAGCATTTCGGGTGTTCCTTTATCAGTGAGTTCGATCTTGTCCCTTCTCACTTAACTCACATCCATCAGTCAGTGCTGGCTGGATTGACTACGGTGTTTAATAGCTGTTTGAGAGTGAGTTGTGTTCCAAATGCATCGTAAAACAAATGAAGGGAGGCGAGGTTACGAAGCCACAGAGACCATTGAGCCGTTTGAGTCACCCTATTTAAAGATTTCATAAGCAGACCATGGGGTTGGCCGGGAGTATCCAACCATGGAGTCGCATTAAGCTGCTGTGGGAAGGGGTCTTCGGCTTGACTACTGGGGCTCGTATAAACCGAATAATATGGAAAATTTGGAATAAAATTGGGCCTTTTCTATTTTCAGTGTAATAATTCTCGTGGTTTAAGAGTTTTTTTTTCGAAAATCCAGGTGGTTTAAGAGGAGGTGGGAGGGTGGAGGAAGTTTGTTTTGAAGGTTCTAAGGGGTCAGTAGTGGGCGAGGGTTTTGCTTAATGACCAGAAGGATCAGAGCTATTAGCAAACGAATTACGGTAATCACAGGAAGTATCTGGCGCTTTCAGCACCTCCGCCAGTGAGTGAGATCTCATGGATATGGAATTCGAGTGAGAATGAAGGAAATCGGATCGTATTGTCGTGGACCTACGGATCGCTCAGTCAAATGGTAGAAGACGGTAAGATTTACAGTAATTGACCTTAATTATACTCTACCAAAGAAGAGATCACAGACGCAAGATCCAGAATCAGACCATTCATGCCTCTGAAGTTCATTTTCTCAGAAACCCATCTTCTATTTAATAAGAGTAGAGCCCCTGAAGCTTTTTTTATTGAAACACAACCCTTTACTTTATACTTTACTACTTTAACTTACTTTACTTTACTTTACAAGATAGTAAAATTCATCCCATTTTTAGCTTATTTATTTCTTTACAGCCTTTCAAAGCTCGGTGCCTCTGTCACTCTTGGAACTGTGTTGTATTATGAAGTAATAGGAAAACTTGACCGTAGCCGAAACTCGAATCCTGGACCTCAGTTATCAGGCTCTTGTATGTTAACATTAGTCGGCACTATTTACCCTTTACTGCCCCAGTCATCCGAAATCAGGCCAGTTCCTGACCGACTTTTTTCTCCGTGGGCAGATTTTGCTCAAATGTTGTCTCCTGGGGTAGTTTGATGGCAGATTTTGCTCAAATGTTGTCTCCTGGGGTAGTTTGACCTCCAGAATACGAATATCACATTCGCTCAGCCCGAAACTTCCTGGCGCCCGCGCCACAGGCGCCAATGATTTGGGGTATTTTGGCGCCGGTGCCCGTGGTGCGGGCGCCAGGAGGTTTAGCGTCAAGCGGATGCGATATTCGTGCTCAGCGGGACGAACTACCTCTGGAGTCAAGTTTTCAGCAAATTCTACCCACGGAGAAAAAAGTCGGTCAGGAACTGGCCTGATTTCGGATGGCTGGGGCAGTAATGGGTAAATAGTGCCCATTAGTCTCTCTGTTGCCTAATTAATCAGTCCTATGACAACCGTTTCTTCCCGGCGAAGACTGGCACTTACCTCAAGGGTTCGTCACATAGGTCTTCTGCTCTAACTTGCAGTGATCTGTCAGGACTTCATCGAGTGTCCTCCAAAATGCTAAAGTTGTTGAACTTTTCTGGAAGGACAACAGCCGGGCTGAACATGTTCTATTCAAGCACCATTGTCTTCTTATTTAGCCTGCTCCAACATTTTTAATGTTGGTCTTATGCATGGCGCACTCGACTCCATAGATTTCCAAACTTTACAGAATAGATTCTTTTCTCAACCCATTTCTCTCTTCTTTTGTAGGCCAAGAATGTTAGGTTTGGAGACGCCGATAAGGGTAGAACTTACTCACGGACCACGAGTCCTAAAAAAATCGTGGCAATTATCGCTCAACGGAAAGATTTTTACCGCTAATGGACTGCTTAGTAGCACGGACATGCATGTCGAGTAAACCTTTTTGTTGATCAGCGCTATGTACACTGTGGTTGCTCAACAGAATGAACGTAGCGCACAATTAGGACGGGCTTCTTATAGAAGGTGGCTCGCCAAGAAGGCGATAAAAACAGTTAGACGGACTTTCAGGTTTCCAAGGAGGGTCACCAAAGCTTCATATCTGTGAAGTAGCGAAAGTGCAAATGCAGAACTCACAAAATATTTTCTGAAAGCGGAAGTTTCAAAATAAATTTGAAAAACCATGATCGCGCTGAAAAATGGGTGTGTTTTTCGGAACATTGCCTGCAGTGGTGTATAATGTGTAAAAAGAGAGTCCGCTTTGGTCTGGAAGACTTTTTTCGACAGAGTATGGGGGATCGTATTCACCAAGAATTATCTCCAACACTAGGGCTTGTCTTGAAAGAGTGTGTTGAATTCACCTGGGGGGAGTAGTGATCTTTTCAAGGAGTGAATTCGGCTCTATAAATGGAGCAGCTGTTTGATAAGCGAAAAAGTGGAAATGGTGTACTATCGTGAGATACATGAAGACACTTTGGAATCTGAATGAAATGAGAGGAAGCTGCTATGAAAAAGGGTTTAAATAGTAAAGGGGAAAAGGTAGAGAAACGCGGAAGTTGAGTAGAATAGGACTGTAGCGCGTCCTCGCGCTTCCTCGTGCGTCGTCGCGAAGGATGAACGCAGTTCTACTCAGTCCCAATAAAACCGTGTCGAGCGCGTGAAACGGGAAATATTAATAATCAGGCAGAAGTTCGGAGGAAGATAGTACGCTCTGGCCTAGTCTTTCAGGCCAAAGCGGACTATCTTCCTTAGAACTTCTGATTTTTTGGCTGGCTAACCGTAACGATTCTCACAGCATCCATGGCGACCTCCCTAAACAGCTCCATGCGTGAACGTGAGTGCGTTTTGATAGAGAATGGCTCAGTTATTCATACATGCCACTTTTGTCCCATCCGTCGCTCGTTTTGTTCTTTGAGATAACGCCAGGAACGTCTGCATTTGTCCTCATTGTGAGCCAGAGTAGTCAGTCGATTCTGCAAGCTTGAAGAACATCGAGCGATACATTCCCTTCTTGAAGAGCTTTCCTGATGGAGTCTGACCATTCCATAGATGGCCATTCCAGTGTTCTTTTCAAATCCCAAACGATCTTTTCGGTAAGCGCTCTGGTCCAAGGGTCATCACGAGATGATGTCGCATGATGTGTCCAACCAACCTGGTCTTCCATTCCTTGGCAAATAGGCAATTATGCTTGATCACTGATGAACCAGGGAACTCTCCGTGCTCTTTCAATCGAATCCGCTGCTTCTTTTCAGGTTCTCGTGTAGAACGCCGTGACTCATTGGTCTCTGCTGTGACATCTTTTCCTCGTATGGTACACTTCGACATCGCCATCAACCCACTTGTCACACCAACGCAGTACCAATGCCAGTTCTTGGACGTACAACGACGGGTCGTGACATGGGTGAGTCTGATCTTTCCTGACTGCTATTTGTAGTAGACAAGTAGTTTATATTTGGTTGAATTCATTTAGTGTTTTATGTTTAAGACCTTGATACAGACTTTGTGATTCAAAATATTGTCGTTTAGAGGACAACATTGGAAAAAAAATTTTCTGCTGCGAATTCACTTGACTCATGACCAATAGTACTTTCCTGTAGTAAATGAATACGTTTGTCCATCAGATACCCACACGGTCATTTAGCTACTTCCAAGAAAGATCTGTATTTTTTAGCTTTGATAGTATAGGATCAAGCCTTTGAGTACAGTGCAAAATGTACGGTCACAATGAAATCCTATAAGCTGAGGTACTTATAAAATGCTCTCCAAATTTCCAAAGTAGCTATTCAGCTGACAGCTGGTAGCTGCTCAATTGCATGTAGGTGACGCGTGCGGTCGCAGAACGTCAAGCAAAACTTGCTGCGTGAGGGACAGCTGTTTGCTCCCCATTAATGGGCTTAGTTTTTCTGAAGTCAATTTTATCTGCCTCCATAGCATTTTTCTGCGATATGACAGCAATCAGTTGTTGTTCTGTCGCGAAGTAAGTAATCAGATCAGTCGCCCGCAACCGCTCGCTCCAGTGCTGGACCATTTTAGGAAAAGCGTTATTTCGTGAGAAGTGTCCGTCCGGCTCCAGTGAATTTCGTACATATTTCAGACTCATCGTTCGGTTGTTCTCTACGTTCCCAACGAGCATTGTAATTATGGTATTGAAATTACTGTAGTTGATTCACGTAATCGACGAAGTACCACTACTAAAGCCCAGGTGATTCGATTCGAAGAAAAGTACCAAATGCTCTTATCAGCCGATGGATGGAATGCTGGCGTGGTGAGGAAGTTCGAACATTTGTAGAACTGTGCATGAAGTGGTAACTGATCTTTAATGTTTTAGATTATTTTGTCGTTGATAGTTCTGACGTCATTCGTGACTGTATCCGGTGGGCTGGTTGCTTGCCGTATAAGAGATCGTCGTGAGTGGAAAACGATCAAGCGAAGTATCAGCCCTCCATCACCTGCTCTAACGATCACAAGGACCACCTCGACCTCTGTGGTCGGAGCCACAAAGAAATACGGTATGTGAATGAATATTTTGGCTTTTTATTTTCATAGGATTTTAGCTATTATTGCTTGGGATGGTCATAGGGAAAGCCGGAAAATACCACACTGCAGTATTGGAGGACAAAAATCCTGCATTTGCCCATCTCTAGGATACCAGCCTGCTCTACCGGGCTCGTTTGCTTATTGCGAGTTTGGTGAAGTTAGTAAGGTTATATAGTGACGTTCCGCAGGAAAGAAAGCATTGGTAATCGTAGAATTTGACCGTGGAACGCTTACAAATCAATAAAAATGAAGGCGGGGGGCCGTAAGGGAAATCGGTCACAGCTTTGAGGATTCGAATTTTGGCCACAAAGTAACACGATTAGTGCGCTATGCTCAGTGGAAAGCAATAATGTCTAGATTTACAAAACTACGTGCCAGTACAGTTTTGTTCGCTGCGGATGATGGGGCGTGTCAAAGTGACATGGGTTCAGCGTGAAGCCAGCCCGTTTTTCTTTTTTTTTTCTAGACAAGCGGCATGGCTATATTATAAAAATTGTATCAGTCGCTCTCCTCTAGCTACTGTCACCCACCCGCTCGAAGTGGTGGGGAACGGTTGGCGGTGTCCAAACCCAGCCGCACCGAGACGCCCCTTCATCCGCAGCAAAAATAAAAAACACCGGCGTAGAACAATATCTTTTCTAGGTGCGCCATGTACCTTGCTTCTATCCAGGATGATAACACTGACTACGATTTCGCCCATAAGACGACGTGTAGGGGCAAGTCAATATAGAGTTCAACGTCTTTATGCTCCCATACACGTCTCCTACCAGTTGGTATACCTGTAGGGGTGAATGATTGTTTGTACCGGGTGGGACCGGCCCGGGACTCAACCCCTGAACCACGTGACTGATGAGCGGCGCCACTCTCCACTACGCCGTCTTCGCCTCGAATCCTATGCGCTAGTAATGGGTAACAATTTCCCAATTTAATTTTTATTTTGTGAAGGCAAGGGTTAATGCGGTTGTTTGTTTCAAGTCCATTTTTTCGAATTTATAGTCACGTTTCAGTACTGAAAGATCAATGTCCCACGCGAACTTTGAACATGGTCCGATTATCCTTTAGTGACGACAGCGAAACACCAGTGAATTCGACTCCTATTGTGAAAGCAGTAAGTGGTAAACTTGAAAGTGTTGAAGAGCTGCACAAGTCTTCTTTCTTAAAGAATTCCACAATGGAAACGTCTGATGGCGACGACTGCTTCAAGGTGCTTCCTATTACTCCAACGACTGACGATACCGAGTATGATACGATTGGCACACCAAAGCTCACACATAATGTAACTCCTTTGACTCATTAGAGTTTTTTTTTATTTTAGAAAGCAGTCAAAGACAGATCACTCCTTCGAAGATGGTACTTTCAATGCCAATCAGGGTTTTTGGGAGAAGCGGGGCTGCAAAAGAGAAGTGTATGTGACAAGAGATCAGATTTCTTCGATTCTTGGGAGGGTGGGGGGGGGGGTGGAGCAGGACCCGATTATGCTGTTAATGAGAATAATGACCAGGGGATGTTCCACTCTTCCAGAAAACGATTTTGGACGAGGTCCCTCTGATTAGATGTTTAAAACCACCCAATGTGAAAGCAGTGAAAGAACAGAGAGAATAGAAAAACTTCCAAGAGTCGCCGGTGTGCCAGCCAGACATTCCCACCCAGATAGGACTTTTACCGACAAGTTGACCTGGTTGATTCCTATTCCAATGGCTTCCTTATTGGGTGGTCTTCCGGCTCTCAGTACGTCCCATACCATCGCAGTCGCTGCTCTCGTGCCTTCAGCTGGATCGGAGCCGTCTGTATGACCGCTCTGCGTCCTCGTTCCTGACTCTGTCGAGTCGTGTCCAACCGCAGGCAGCATTCTAAGCTCTCAATTTCAGCTGGCGTAAAGGCTGCCTTTCATGGATTCTGCAGATGGGCAGCGCTCCTAGCGTAGAGATTGTATGGACTATAACCCAGCGGCCGTACAGTCTCTGGAGGGTTCTCAGAAAATTATAGACGCTGTGAAGGGGGGCGGGGGCGTTCGTAAACGCAGGGTGGGTGCACCAAACAGCACAAAGGTATGTTTCATGGAGCGGACGGAAAGCAGCAGAGGACCACGATGGAAGACAACAAAATATTCGAACAATTGATTAGCAATATCAGTAGTCAGCAAACTCGTAAGTACGTAGATGACTAAATAATATATCTAAAACAGATTTGTGCATATCGACTTTTCCAAATCCTAAACAAAAACCAGCTTGCATGGACACAAACTTCACTCACTATCCTTAGAAGTCACACCTCCACCTCCGCGTAAAAGCGTAATGCACGGCGCACACTCGGACCAATTCGATCAATGATAACAAATTATGCTTTGACTCAGTTCAACGGGAATATGTGTTTTGAAGGCATATTGAAGTTCGCGAATGAGTATCCTTACAATGGCACAGAAGGAGTCGAGCTTTTGAGTGGCTCAGAATGTCGCCCAAGCTCGACCCTTCTCAAGTACCTTCTGAAGTGGGAGGTTCTTCAGGAAGGCTATAGACTTAGTGGAGAAAGGTAGTATTGGGCGTCCCAATGGCGTTTTTAGTTTCGCAAAAGATAAAAAATTGCGCTTGAAAGGAGTTATTCTCGTCTGAAGCATAAAAACCCGCTCGCGATTTACCACTAACGCGTCCGTAACCCATCCGAAATATTTCACGAACGGGGGAAGATTCAGATTGCGAGTAGGTAGAAAACGCAACAGTAGAGACATTGCTTCAACATGCCGCCTTCTGTCTCTCAAGGGCCCCTTACCTCAAAAAGCTACCACCCCCAGAAAAGAGCTCCGCGATTTCTACCGGCCAACAGATCTGCTCCACCGCTAATTTGCCATGGAATCATAACGCGGCCGCAAGCGCTTGCGAGTCGTTACGTATCTAATCCTTCTCGTCAGAGCAAACAATTAGAGCTGGAAAGGGGAGGGGTCGTGAAGGAATTCTTTTCCGGGAGCGGGAGGGGTCGTGCTGATGTCATTTACACATAACGATGCTCTACCCTGCTTGCAACTCTGATTGCCTGCGTTCTCACCTAAGACTTCTTTTGGAAAGGATATAGAGGAGCGGTTGGATGGTCACCCCCTCGCCCCCTGACTACAGTACATAGTGCCAAGAATTTTTTCGGAAATAGTTTTGAATGCACTTTTTTTAAACGATCATAGGTGGAAGTACAATCATGAGACGCATCGTAGCTTATACTATCTTGTTCGTCGAACTGGTCCGAAATACTCGAACATGCCGTTCCAACTAACTAGGATGCTTGACTAGTTTCAGTAGGAGTTTATCATATCTTTTCAGCCATGCCAAGCAGGAACCTGTACTGGAAAATGCCTTGCTGCTGCCGTTATTACCTCCTTACCCAATACCAAGCCAAACACCTTAGCGTACGTATTACTACATATGAAACATATCGATTGATAGCGTTACTCATTTACTAACTAGCAGCACAAATCGGCAAAATAATAAAAGTCGATTTTACATTTACAGAGTGCCACATGATCGCTTAATAGTGACTCGACGAGTGAGAAGGTCTGCGTTTTCGTTATGGACTACGAAGCACGTGATTCTGTCAACTACTGAGCAGACATTCGCCATTAAATACACACAGCGTGAGCCACACGATTATACTTCTATGGAAGCTCTTTGAGGATTCGGGTGCTTAAAAATATTTTTTTCTTTTTCAGAGGGCATAGGGCTTCTCCGGCGGGAGTACAAAATTCTGAATCATGTCTCAGTGAATCACCCGAATCTCGTCAGGTGGTTGGGTGTCGGTGTTTGTAGCGGACAGGTTAGAGAACTCTTAGCTTTGTAAAATTCTTTTGTTTACGCTTCTTGTTATCACGTCATAATATAGTCTTTCTTCCGCGTTACTCTTTGGTTACCCCATGGAGTTTTGTTTTTTTTTCAAGTGGTGTTGGTATTATGAGAGAGAACAAATTGAGTGTTACCACGAAAGGAAGATGCATGGATGTGGGGGTCTTGGATACACAGGGTATCGTTGTGTAAATCACGACGAGGGGGTCGTATTTAATCGTGAGATAGAAAGGGGGTGCAAGCACGGAGGTCAGTCGGCACCGAAGATTGATCCAACAAATGAAATGAAAATGAACGGAAAATTGCTAAACAATAACGACAAATCGCTTATTGGGTTAGAAGAAGTTCATAGGATAAAGTCTTCGTCGTTAATCAATCCCTTTTTGAGATGCGGCACGCACTCCACTTCCATTCTAAATCATAGTGGCGTACAGAATAGGATGTAGTTTATACAGTGATTCACGGGGAGGGCCGATATGAATGTGTACAGCCATTTACTTACCTCCACAGACGAATCTTGTACCAATTTACCGTCCCCGGAATGTAGAAGACTTGGTTGGCGTGGGGGTGAGCCGATCCGCGATACGACCTCGGGCCTTGCACGTTGTAAGCATCCCACCTGCCACTACACCACATTCGCCTCCACTTGTTAGGCTAAATGAACAGAATTTTTTCCTACTGATTCTTTCTTCAACTGAAGCTGCTCAGATTTCATCGAAAGCGCCGCTCATATCCTCTCATGCAAGTCCTTTCCTAGTGGTCCTGCCATTTACTGGAGTACTTGTTTCATGTGAATAAATAATTTATTTAAGGTACTGTCATTGCTGTTCGAGCCATGTAGTGGTGGATCATTGGCGATTTTTCTCGATGACGCTAGAAAAGCTCTTGCTCATGGGTACTTTTTAATTTGGTTTCTTTCCTCAAGAGTTTTTGTTTACTTTGAAAAATCAGCTGCTTATCTTGTTTTCTTCCAGATCTTCATTTGATACGCCATCTTTAGATTACAAAGTGCACTCCTTAGCCTATCATCTCCATCAGTTTGCTTTGAGTATTGCTCGAGCATTGGTCAGTACCTTTTCTATCTTTTCTTTTTTGCACAAGGTTTTCTTATGTTTTTTTGTTTCTTTGATTGGAACAAGAAAGCAAGGGAGTAGTCACTGAGTCATGTCCGGGGCTTGTTCAGTAAGTAGCGCAACTACTACTTTAAGTCCATATCAGACTGACTGGATAGAAATATCTGTGAGCTCTTATCCCAGGTCCTCCGTTTTGCTGTGATTCATTTCCGCATTCCGGTCTTGCTAATTGATGATAGAGCTGAAGACCGTCTACTGAGCTTGACAGGCTTTGATTTACTGACTCACTGACGAGCTACAGTACCCTTGAGCGCTAATAGACCAGCTACGACAAACGCGTCCTTGAAAGACGTGAATATCGTTGACTTCACGCCGAAGGGTTGTCAGTATAAATTCAAGCTTGACCTTGATTAGCAGCCGCTTCAGTATCTCTGTAGCGAAGTATCTCCGACTGTAGGGCTCGGAGATATAAAAAATAATCCCCTTTTCTGGAGTATAAGGCGCACTGCTTGGGCACCCTATACTCCAGAAAATAGGGTACTACATATAAATTGACTACTTGCTTAAAAGTACCGAGAAACATGAGCGGCTGTGATTTATCCGTAACTGTGTTGAAGCTCCACGTATTGGTCAATCCCGTTATGGTATGCGCCATCCGTTTGGTTTCCATTCAATACCATTTTCACATCAGATTCACCACTTCGAACCAAATTCACTACTTTCAAACCAAATCTACCGCTCTTCAAATTACAAGAACAGAGGTTGCGAAGTGAAGCTAGAAAAACCCATGACCGCTCTGAAAAGTAGGCGTGGCTGTCGGGGGGAGGGGGGGGGAGGTTTGCGGTGGTGTCTAGCGCGATTTGCTTGATCAACTGCCCGGTGTGAAACTGTGGTTACTTTAGTTCCAAAAAGGGGTGTATTTGACCTGAAAGGGTGATTTTGGTTCAAAAAGTGGTGAATTTAAAATGAAAATGTGGACTGTAATACTGCACTCATTGCTCTTGAGTAGGTTCTTACTTATAGCAAGAGATTTTCGTTGGGTATTATGTAAAAAAAGTGAAAAAATGAAGAAACGTGTGATGATAAACTTTCCACGGAGTTCGCTTGACTTTGGTTTATTCAATGAAGGTTGCGCGCTGCTGCGTCGCATCCTTGTATGGACCTGCACATTCTGCTTAGCTATCACTATGATGACAATACGTCATGAAAATAAAGTAAAGATTCAATAACATATGCGAAAGCACAAGTTCGCGACCATGAGGGCAGGACCCATCGCAACCGCATGTTGGTGGACTATACCGGACGCATGCGGTTGCGATGGGTCCTGCCCTCATGGTCGCGAATAGTCCACCTCACGACCGTCTGTCTGCTTCTGCTTTTGTTACTTATTTCTGTACTATAGTCTTTTTGCTTCGGTTTATTATTTATTGTTTGTGTTGTTGCAGATATTTCTTCACGAACAAGGCTGTACACATTCACATGTCACAGTGGAAAACATCTATTTAGCATCAGATTACAGTGATCCATTAGATATTCCATGTGATCAGACTGTGAAACTTGGCGATTTTTGTAAGTATTTTGGAATATCGCAGTATTCTCGAGAATATTCATTGATTGAGTTCTGTCTGAGAACTATTTCATGCTATTACCCATTTTTATTAGGTTGGGCTTCTGTAGCCCGTGTGAAATGTGGGCGCGTACACTCTCCACAGAATCTGTTACCACCTGAAACGTCAATAAATGATGAAAACTGCTCCAGCGCAACTGACGTGTAAGCCAAAAAATTTTTGTTGAATTTTTTTCACTGTACATGCTAATCTATAAAATTTTAGGTGGCAGTATGGGTTACTGTTGGCGTCAATGGTGACGTTAAATTCGGCACAAGCTCTGATTTGCCTTCCACCAGACGCACTTCTCACAGATAGGATTATTAAAAATTATTACACGTGCCTTACATCTGGAATGCGTCAAGTGTGAGTTCTTTACCGAATAAGCACGGTGTTACTAAAAAGTAAAGGTGACTGACAGTAATGTCAAACTATATGGTAATCGATACACACCATTTCCAGCGACCCGTACATGTTATTGTTGAAGAATAGGATTCCTATGTGCTTGACGTCAAATGTTCGGAATCGGGCATCAATGAAGAAGGTTGAGGTTGGTGTGCATTCCGTTTTATTTTGTTAAAGGACATTTCGATGGTAATCAACCCTTCGACTATCGTTCATACTTTTTTCATCATTCTATAGCACTAGCCTTATGTTGAAGGGAAATGAACTCGAGGTTTCCGGAATACCTTCACTATAGAGCAGCCTTTTTGAGCCTGCATAGTGTAAAATTCTCTTACCTTTATAGTCCTTGTCACTGAAGTCAGTCGGGGCGTGTCAGCGCTGTGTGGGTGTTGGCGCAACCGCAGCCCGTTTTCTATAGAACGTAGCACCTTCCGGCGTTCAATTAGTGGTGGGAAATGATCTCACGCGAGTCGTAAGTTGCGCTGACACGCCCAGACTGCCTTTTGGGGTAATAACTCTACATAAATCATCAGTGCCCCTTAACGAAGTACATCGACACCTGTTTTATCTTCTTTTCTCTGTAGTACCGGGCAAAATCAAGTCAAGGTGATCATGGAATCCTGCAGCTTTCCTACTGTAACTGGGAGGCTTAGAATTGGGTGATTAGTACTGACTCTCTACTAGTTTTTACCTTCGATTATAGGGTGTGAAACGAGGGAAAGCAGAAAGGTCGCTTTCAGGGTTGCTCTGCCGGCTCTTCTGCTCCTCCTAGCTACGAGCCGGCTTACCGCTTTATGTATACCCCACACTGGCCCTGGAAAAAGACTGGAACCTGTGTAGCGCCAGCTATGAGAGTCACTGTGATTGCATTAGCCTGCTTTTGGACTATGGGAGGACGTGCATTCCTGTATAATTGGTCAGCGGCGGTTGAATTATGTACTATTGGGTTGGCCCATAAGTAATGGCGTTTTTTTCTCACGCAAATTTTCATATGGAAAATGATATTTTTCCCAAAATGTTCTACATCGTTTGATAGATAATTTTCTGCTCTATAAAACAGTATGGCTGCTCTCTCACTGTTTCTTGATTTTTGCCGATTTTTATTCCATTGAAATGAAAAGTCGAGTAGAAGTGAGTTTTCGACAACAGCTTTTTGCACTTTTTCTCGGCTCTCGAATGGCAGAAAAAGCTCAAAACTTGTGAAATATATGGCCAAGGAGTGACGCTTCTCATGACAGCTTGAATTGGTTCGAGCGATCAAGAGGTGGCAGTTCGGACCTTGTAAATGTGAATCGCATGGGGCGCCCCCTTGGGAAGCGACTGCCTGCCGAACGTACCCCCTAACTTTGAACGTCTAACATCAACCACGGGTGGTGCTTGACTAATGCATCAACGTAAGATTCCATGACTTTATAAGGATTCCTCAATCTTCGGCGTGAATCTCCATAAATAAGGTAATTCAGTGAACTTTCAGTTGGATTCAATAGGGCCATTAGGTTCGATGCTTGTCTATGAGGTCAAAATTGAGGTCTTCGAATCGGGTATAACATCTTGAAGCATTCCTAAGAGACGCAGTCTCATGGCCATATACTTAGCAACTAGGATCTGTGCGGGTTTCAGCTTTTTAATTAGAGGTGAAGTAGGGAGGCTGTCGAAAATGCTCAATTTCGTTGACCTGGCACTCCAGTTTGAGCACTTAAATATTAGTGGGAAGAGAAACTCTAAACAAAACCTTAGTGGACTGTTGTATAGGGCGAGGACTTCTCCGGAAAAGAATATAAAACCTAATGGCAAAACTTTTGATCTTTAGCAAAATTTTTGATTTTTGAGTGAGAAAAAAAACGCCATTACTTATGGGCCGACCCAGTACTTCTGATTTTGCGATGTGAGCAAATTCAGGGGTCCCTTTTTCCCAGTCCCTCTTTCACTCGCTATTGCTTCAGGGTTTTTAGTTCGCCGCTGGTAAAAGAAAATGGCTGTTCCTTCGGAGAGCTAGGCATTTTTATTGGCCGGACAACTGCTCGCAAAGAAGTTTTTACCTGTAACAAAGGAAAAAAGATGATATACTCTCAAGTCTTACGGATTAAGAACGCATATTTCGGAGAAACGACCAACAAACTTGGCCCATTTGTGCTGCGCCTCTACTAAACAAAATACGGAGGAAGAGAAAAAGTATTGTGATATTGAAGTCAGTCAGGCGCATTGAAAAAGTATGCAGTCCAATGACGAGCCCATAACGTCCGTAATCAGCAGGCTACTTTTTCGAACTGGGGCGAGTTTTCTTTACGGCTGCTTCTGATTTGAGAACATTCACCTCTGCAGCAGCTCGCTGAAGGCACGATTAGTGATTGCCTGAGGGAAGAAATGAAGTGTCAAGCTATGCAGCCGCATAGGGAATGCCACCTTTGCCACTACAAAGTGCTTTCCAAGGACGGTAAGAGGTGCCCGTGGTGTTTACCCGTGGTTCGCTCACATTAGGGCTGAACAATCACCAAGCGCACATCTGCCCTGTGCAACGCTCCATCGACATTTTCACTTTCTCTTGTAATGTGCGCGGTTGTATTGCTCTCGCCCGCGTTTGTCTGGGCCCTCCTCCACACGCCCAGTGTTTTGTCACCTCTCCACTCGCTTGACCAATGCACAGAATCCACTACAAAAAGAGGATCTCATATAAGGGACCCTCCAGAAATAATTCCGCCTTCCATTTTACTGGTACGTGTTAACTCGAAGTGATTTTGACAAGCGGTTTTTCTTGTGCAGTGATCGGAGGTTTCAGTCGACGTATAGGTTATCGTTTTCTCCCCACGTCTGGTACCAAAGTGCCCGCGCCAGAGGGACGTAAGGCTTGGATGCTTCCGTATGTGTAACTCCCTCCTCCCCCTTGCATAGTGAGCGGTCCTTAGCGGCCGAAATTACTACAGTAAATCGCCTCACCTGATTGGGGAATTCCGCTTGCACCAAGTTAGTTTCGGCGTACGTGGTAGCTCCAGTCGCTTGACCCACCTAGAGGGTTTTCCTATTTCGATTCCCTTTTTTACTTAATTTCCTATTCTAACGCCGATAAGTCACGGTTTCTGTACTCTCGAACGAATTTCGAAGGCTATCAATACTTAACTCTTTGCTGACTCAAATTGTAGCTTCTAATGATTACGAGTACTTCATAATGCTTACAAAATTATCGAAAACCTAAAAAAATTTTGTTGTACTCAAAGACACAGCACGCACTGATTGTGTGGGCAGATAGAGCCAGCCATTTCGCCTTCCCCATTATTGGATTTCTTCTCCAAACACGGTCGGAGGGATGCTTGCCAGTGAGGAAGGCACCATGGTCGACTGTCTCCGCCTACAGGATTTCAATCGCTGTCGACAAGCAGGCTAATAATCAAACTTTTTTCCAGAAAGAGCTGGTCTCCACCAAGTTCACAGCCGCCTGAAATCCAGTAACTGGGACGAACCAGTGTTTAGTAGTGAGGTTCAGAACTCCTTCGTAAGCTCATCACCATGCGAACTCTTTACTCTCATCACTGCCATATTCAGATGTTCTCAGATATTTTCACCCTTTAGGACGGCAAGTTAGTTAGCCTCCAAGGTCTCCCCATAATGATCTCACTACAATCTTTCGAGTAATGTATCATAGGTATGTGTGCTGGTAACGACCTATTGTTGTTAATAACTGTTGATATATTGCATGTGCTTGTTAATATTCACTGATAAGTCAAAGAGTAGTATTACTGGTTCAATGAGGTCAAACTCCCTCACTAATTCACACCACTCAACAAATCTCTGCACCCTTTCCGCGCTTGATTCATCGTCGTTTTATTACTTTGTAGTATTATATGTTGCTACTCTTTGTACTGAATATTTCATAGATCGGTTATAATATCTATAATATATATAGGTCACGTGATTCTATGTCATCATTTTCATCTCATCATCCCCCCGTGTAATCAAAGCTAGTTCATTTACTTACTTCCTCTCTTTTTCTCTTCTTTTCTATAATAATCTTTAATTATTAATTTTATTTCCAATTACAATTTCGGGTCACGTGCTGTATGTTCAGCTTACGAGTGATTGCTTCAATTTTGTGTTAATAAGTAACTCTAAGTCATTTTTTTGATTGCTATCACTCGTTCTTGCAAGTAAAGCGCTTAATAACGCAAATTATATTGAGACGATTTCTTGGCTGTTGTTGTTGTTTTCAACATTAATAACATTCCAGGCACGTTGGGTGCTGCCCCCCCCCCTCTTCCCCACGCTCGTCAGCAGGCACCCTCAAAATCTGGGGAAAATTCGCGGTTGGGCCGAAAAGCTTTGTAAACAAGGGTACATTAATTGCTGTCATGCCCCAAGTCGAGAGTCCATATTTTGGTGCTGTCGCAGGAAGGAAGGAGAGTCGTATTTGTCCTATGAAAAACTTTTTTATGAGCTTCAATTTTTTTTTCTGTTTCGGCGCGACATCTGCCTCTACCCTCCTCCCCCTCCTCCCCCCCCGCCCCCCCCTCGCCCTCGTGGCTTCGCTGTTTCCGTTCGCTTGTTGCGGTCTTACGCGAAGCTCACTATTTCGGCAAGTTGGAGAGTGTGTCTTTCAACGTCCGGCCACTTTTTCACAGGGCTGCAGTCTGAGGGTAAACCTGCGTAGGTTTCGAGGAGGAGCCGGGTTACGAAGGAAGGCTCTCTTTCGCAACTTTCTAGGCATCGCCCAGAAGTGCCATGGTTAGGGCTAGTAGCAGTAGTTAGTAAAATGAAGTAGTAGCGAGACACTGGTTTTGGAAGGTAGTCGACGCTTTCTCACACTTCCTTCGGTATGACTAGTTGTCGTTGGCATCTCGATTTTTAATCGCAAGTTATGAACTAGTAGAAAGTGACCTGGAATTGAGCCCTCTGGAGCAATTGATCCTCCGAACACGAATACCTCTCGGTTCGAAGACGCCTGGCACCTCGGTCAGGCACCTGCGCCAAAGCATCTCAAAGCAAAAAATGTGCTGAAAACTTGTATGAAGCTATAGCTAGACTCACTGAGCACGGATACCGTACTTTACTGTGCGGAAAGCATTTCTCATCAGCCGTGTGTCCTTTCGCCGCCACCTAAAGTCCTCATACCCTAGATGGGGTAGGGGCGGTCAACTTTATTTAATCATGGCGTAGAGAAATATTTCAATTCGGTCCTGCCCTCTGCCGTGAGCTCTCCCTATCTTTCTTCGCTCCATATGACGTGTTGCGTGATTTTTCTTGCTGCACTTCTCGAGGCTGCAGCTTGTATCGGCAATGTGCCGACGCTAAATCCTATTGTGGGGAAGGCTGCTCGTGCTGAGACAAGACTATCCACTCTGGTCATACTCGCTTTTCTAATTGGGCCTAGGGGAGCGAAGCTCTCAAAATCTCTTCAAATAGTGTGAATGTGCAAATTAATCCGTGCCCTCGCGTGTCTCCCCCTCCCTCCCCACACCACTTTTTGCGCTCTGGGTTACCAAAGTTCTTATTATTCCGTCGCAGAACGCCAAGCGCGGTCATATTTTTTTATCCAGAGAGGAAGGTTTGCAGCGCAGTTCTGTTCGTGGGAGGGCAGGAATCTTGCACGTACCCTACTTCCTATTGTCAGTTCATTGCTCAACAAAAGTTGACAGGTCTATTCCCTAAACCTTGACTGATATAACTTCATGGCTTCACAGAATTTCACAAACCTCTTTTATGTTCAGACACGAAAGGGAGTATGCTGAAGTGAAAGCATCCCCCCGAGCCTAACTGCGCCAGGTTTGACCCAGTAATCCATGGGTTGCTATGTTAATTTGACTTTGAGCCTTCGAAAACTGAAAGGTCAAATGACACATGTGACTTCAATGGAATGTACATTCGTTTATTACATGAAGTAAGCTGCTAACTGGTACACCTGTAATCAATGGTTTCACAAGGTGGTCGCATTTTCAAATACATGTACAGAGCTACAAAGATATTGAGATAAGTCAAGAAAAGCGGAAGAAGAATTTCTAGACGCAAAAGATCACAAAACTCTTGTACCGTTCAACTCTCCTTCCTGTCCAGGCCCTCTTCCTTGTGGACGCGAAGCGGAAGATCGAGGAGGTAATGCGGGATAAAAGATGAAAGCGTCGGCAACAACGACCGTCTGAGGCTCAGCATGGACTAATAACAGAGACGCGAAGCGGCGAATAAATGCGTTTATATCTGACAAAGATCATTTAGCCTCGATGATTGCTGGGACGCGTGCGGTCGCGGAGCGATTTTGATCGATTCATCGATTAGTTGGCTGCCGTGACTATAGATGCTTGATCTGGTGCCGTACTGCAAATATCGCATCGATACATAAACTCGGTTATTGCTCAGTGCGTCCAACTAACTATTTACAGCCTGTACAAAAATCGAAACCCGGAACTCTGAAATGATTTTTGGGATCAGACAGCTGTCATAAATCTTCCTGGTTCAAACGCTCACGTTCAATGACATCTTGTAAGCTGCATTGGGTGTAATTGGATGTCAGAGATCTGCACGTATGCACGATTTCAGTGGTCGTTTCGTGCCAGGGCTACTGGAAATTGTTGATGAAGCTGATGATGCTCCTCGCCCAGAATCTCGCCCATCCTGAAAACGCTTTTCTTGAATCGTTGGAATGCTTCCATCGGAAGAATTTATCCAGGAAGCTGGTTCCTAATGAAATCAGATTTTAGCCTGCACACGGCTCCATAAGATCACGCTGGAATATGCAGCCGATTTTTCTGAGAAATGACGTCACCTGCGAAGTATCGTGGCAATTTTCTGGGCTCTTTGCCCGAACCGACGTGATACACTCGTCGAGATGTGTTT